>JAQGCB010001518.1:0-14226 GCA_034698835.1 Protaphorura tricampata
TGTTTTGATGTCTTGGTCTGATCTCATCCGTGCGTTATTCCTGAATGAGGAAATTAAGCCTCCGAATAATAAGTACTAATAACTTGTAATAACTGAGCATTTTTGGATGGACGTAAGACGAGCGAATTACGTCACTGTTGACCGACAGCCGTCACCCACATTTAAAGTATAAGTAGTCAAAAAGTCCATGATATGTATAGCATGTTTTTTTGCGCTACAAGAAGCGTTTCTTACTGGTCAAGTTTAATGATGTCACCCAAATATCCACACCACAATCCACAAATGCGTATTGCTGGTATTTCAGCACGTCTAAGTCTACAGTGCAGAGCAGTGCTACGGCGGTCAGAAATTTTGTATAGGCCAACCCAGATGAAAAGCCTCGGTTTGTTTCGATTTTAATTTGTACACTCAGAAATGATAGATCAATATTCTCTACTTTTCGTGGGAATCATATAGTGGAGACGCATAAAGCATTCATTCTAGGTTACGAGAAAAACATCATGGACTACCCTGTAGCCCCGCGATATCATGTCATACTCACGTTAATGTCCATAATCTTGAGACAAACTTCTGACTGACCGACTAGAGACGTCCGCCCGTGCGACATTTTACCCTTTCTTAATTTATGAATCAATACTACGGCACTAGGTCATATCCCACAATATTAAAGTTCCGAGTGCGGAGTTGATACAATGCTAAGCTAATTATCTTGCCACATGCCACACATCCCACGGACGCGGTGGATTAACATTACCTCATAATGGTATTATGTACTTTTTGCCGAATTGTACGAGCCAGCAGCTAGTCCGTGTATTAGCGTGGCGAAGTGTAGGGTATACTTGTATGTATGCCAAATGCCAACTTATAACTAATTTCGCGAATTGTCAAGCTATGATACTATGTGGGAGGTATGCTAGTTGCTAGAAGCTAGGAGCAGCTAGGGGCTAGCCCAGAATTTGGCATTGAGTGAAAGTTGATTACATGTGTGGAGTACTTCTCGTACCAACAGTCTTGCACACAGCAACAAATTTTTGCACGGTTTGTTTCCTTGGGAAATCTAGGCAATAGACTTAGCTTGAACACATTTCATTCCTAAAGTGTTCATAGTGAAGTGTGTTACGTTAGCAAATTCAGTGCGTATTCACGACAGTACAAAGATTGCAATGAATTGAATTGTATTCAGGGTCCTGCTCTTGCTAATTAATTTACACCTTGGCCATCACCTACGTTACACGTGTGTGGAATTGAGCAATTAAAGTGTAAGCTTTAACTATTCTTAGAAATTTACGTATTTGTGAATTTTGCGGCAGCGGAAAAGTATAAAGGTAGCCAAAGTCAATAAACCTTGAGAGTGTGACCTAGTGTGAGGGTGAATTAAATAATTTGTGTACGGATTTGCGTGGGTTTGTACACAAGTTTTCTTCCCGGTGACCTCCAAGTATTCCTGCACGGACGGATACTTACAAACATACGCTTTTACGTATTTTGACCGCATCATTGGATTTGGAATTGGGGGATTATTCCTGCTGCGAAAAGTAATCAAAACTGTGTCAATTAGATAAATGTTGACGCAGTATTTAATTTTCTCACAGTGATACAACTTGAAATTGCACGACACATATCTTACAGCCGCAGCGCAGATTTGATTTTTTATGCATGTATTTTTTATGATATTTCTCACATTAGGAGGAACGTTTCCTTTTAGGAATTCCACCAACGAATTGCGTCATATGTAGAATGTAAACGTTTTAACTAATCAAGTTTCAGTGTCACCGATACAATATTCTAATTCTAGTGATGAACGATCCGAGCAAACAGTTGCTTAGATATTTCGGCTTATTGTGTTTCTGTGATTCTTAATTTTCGGACCATTAATTTAGGTCTTATGACCCTCATTACCCCACATTTTGCGTTCAGGTTGTACTCACTCGTTAGTTTCTATTTATGAAGTCTAATAAGAACGGAATATATCCTGCGGCCTTGGTTTCGGTTTAGTGGAATTGGATGTGATATGTGGTATTAAAAATAGCAGAGAGAGATCAGATGTGGTGTGGTGGCGGACGTGTGAGTAATATAAAATAGATGAGTTAACTGGCATGGATGGGTTAGTCATTCAAATGCATTCCGTTTATCTGGTAAAAATAACTATTTCTACACTCAAAGACTCAAAATAATTATTGATATCCATGGCACAACCAATACATCCTTTACGTGAACTCACATCATCTCATTCTAAGTCATTACACGGGCAATTGATTGCTGAACGAAATTTTTATTATTCTAGTTTAAACGAATCTTTACTCAAATTATGGGATTTCCTATGTTAATGTTGGTTTGGCAGGCAGATGTGTGCCATCGTAAACTTCTTTCCTTACAAGTAGAGAAAAATTCATCTGGTTTGCAGTGGAAAAAAATCCAGTTTGGAATTTTCACACTAAAATGAATGTAGTTTTAACAAGTACAGAATCTGTGTTGTGGTAAGCGGCTTACCGTAAGCCATAGCCAAGTATTGGGCACGTCAATTTTTGCGTTGCATTGCATTTGCACTTGCAAAGTGGACACATTCCATTATATTGTCTCAACAATACTGACATTGTAATTGTGGGTTCAGTTGAGGTTGTCACACTTATTTCTTGTTTGTTTTTCTAAACAATAAGCAATCATGGTTGAAGAGAAGTGGGCTAAAAGAAACAGGCATATTTATTAGGCGGTATTTTATGATTCGGACGTGACGCATTGTTGTTGTGGCGGAAGTACATGACAAACAGACTCGAAGTATGTCTAGACTCGTTGTAGTAGTGCTAATCGTATTTAGGAAAACAAAAATGCTTAAGACAATCGTCCACTCAAACAATGCCGAGATTGATGAATGTGTAGCATCCCACTCAATAATCAGAGTACAAAGGTAAATCCTGTGCCTGTCAATATTTTATGCTCGGTTAAAAAAGTTGGAAATAAAATGATTCTAAGAGAGGACCTTCGTTGAATAGTGAGACTGAGGTTACGAACGAATCACCAAATTTCTGTAATACAAATTTATTTCAAAAAATTCCGAAATAGACTCACTCTGAACCTTACGTTTTTACTTTCAATGGTATTTTTGGAGCGTTAGAAAATAAAACCAGGTTAAGTGATTGCTTGCATAATGTGTGCATAAAATAAAATAAATTACGACGACACGGGTTCAGAGTTCGTATTCACACGGTCACACGTGTTATTATTGGATCTTACAATCTGCTTAAACCTTCGACGTAATATTATAGTAGGCGAGTCTTCATTGCAAAACTAACATGTAGTTATAGTATGTTTTGTTTAGCAAGGGAATAAGCAATTGACGAATTGGAATGCCACGGCATGAGTTACTACAAGTAGTAGACAGTCAATGAAATCTAAAAAATTAGGTCATCTTCTGTTTAATCGTCAACATCATCCTCAGCCTACTCAAAATAAGGTGGGAGGGTGAGGGGAAATGAAGGTCACTCACTCAGGCAGTCAGTTGACATTCCCATTTCAGAAGTCTAATTGTAAGCTACAATTTTAACGATCTAACGTACTGTCAATTTAACGTACTCATGTTCTCGCATAACGTTGTAGTACATTAGAACGAAGTTTTACTGTGTAATAGTAGTGGCACTACTCTCTTAACGCCAATGTTTTCTTGTTTTTCTTTACTCAATACGACACTGGTAAATATTTTATCATTGTGGTCATGTCCATGTGGCGGAAATAATTTGCAAAATGCAGAAGACACTATGCCAATCCAACTCCGGGGAGCGACATTAATTTGTTCGTTGATTATATAAACGAATTATTTTCTTGACCTGGAAATACATATACATAAAATTGAACTATGCAAGTGCATAATCTTAACCGAGCTGTGTTGACTCATCGTCACCCGTCAGTGATATTTTAATTAATATTTTAGCAAGACTAAAGTGTTGCTGACATAAACAAAGTCTATGACCTAAAGCCCCATCCCCGATAAATAAGTCTGGAGTTTACGGCCTACGTCGGTTATGGTACAAAGGGACAATGACTACGGATAAGAATTCGTGGGCGTGTGAAGACATGCTTGAATACTCTCAGATGATTAACTTATGTATATTAGTGGACATACGATTTCGGGTTTCACCTTCAAGAGATGAATTTTCTCCGTACAACATTTTTATGACTTTCACTAGATTTTCCCGACCCAATAATTTGCTTAGTGTGGACGTTTAGAAGTGATGTAAAAATCGGTTAGTACAGGGACATACAGTTAAAACGGTCGTAGTTATTGCCATTAAGGTATCAGAAACGTGTTAACATAGGAGAGAACATTCGAATTGTCGACAATTTCCCGTGTTCCCATGAAATGCCACATTTCTGGGTATTCCTTAGCCACAAGGCTTTAGCCGCCTTCACAAGACTATATAGTAATAATATTTGGCGGTTAGCGGTCGGAGATATCCAAACTGATTGTACTTCCTTCGTTGCCCTTGTTTAATTTCATGTTGAGTTTGTCCAAGCATGAATCGGGTAACGTAACTGTAACTTGGCTTGACTTCCGAACCGAAAATGCTTGGCCAACACTTAGAGCGAAAGAGAGATAAGCGACAATGTGTACTACGCTACGGGAGAATGGGCCAAGTTATAATAACGACAAAAATCGATCTTTACCACGCGCCAGGGCCTCGGCTTGCGGCGCTTGACATAGACGTAACACATAAACCTGAGTGGCATTGAGAGACAATGTCATATACGCTAGGAAAACACTGGACAGGAGCAGTTAATGGTCAGTTAATATTTACTTTCATAATACCCGTGGTCTCATCCATTCCACGTGTCATCCTGACAGCATCACAATCAGAAATCTCGTCTCCCAAGACAATTTCTAGTGGGAGAGAACGTATAAAGTCAATTTAGTTACTGGGAGGACGAATTTGTGAGAATGAAGCCAAAAATGTCCCCAACGGCACATCCGGCGGTGTTTCGTCTAATTACATTTACATTGTTAGGAGACTTCGTATTAGAAGTTATGATTAAGTGTAAATAGTAAAAGCTAAGGTTGTCAGACGAAAAACGGAAGGCCAAATTTCATATGCATAAAATATGGCAATGACATTATAGAAAAGTTTTCCGACTGAATGAATTCTAAGGCTTTGTTTACATTCTACAGTATGAGTTGAAGCTCTAACGTCGTATCGATCACCTAATTAAATCAATAATCCGTTTATTGTAAGAATACAGCGAATAAATTTTGATACTGTCCTTCCCATGAAAATGAGGACAATGAAGTTCGACTCAATCACTCAGTTTTCGACCTAATTATGCCACCGACGATGATGGCAATATCAAAACCTTAAGCTCAATGTTCAAGGATGGAAATTCCACTGGAACCGACAGAGCTGCAAAGTTAAAACCAAACCATATAGTCTCATTTGTATCTATATCGTATCATTAGGAAGGCTTTTGAGTTTGAGAAACGTAGGGTGAAAACAACCAAAATTTCAGAGTGAGTTTAAATGGACGGAACCCGTCTTGAGTTGTCTCTTGTGGTTTTCTTTGCCTTGGCTTGACGAGATATTGGGGTCGACAGAACAAAATTGGCGTGATTCGGGGTTTTAGATCTACGAAGACTATGATGCTGGTGCACTGCAAGTATATAATGTACACGGTTGTACGGCGTGCATCATGCGGATTCGGATTCGGAGGTCCCGACCCGAAACAGCTAGCATGTCTCGTTAACTTATGAACTACATGGAACCTGTTCCGACTCGGATGAATTAAATTAACATTCAAGTCTCCCTGAAAATCCAAAATACCCAGTTTCTTAACCTCTGTCACCTCGTTCCCCCTTCTCTACGACTTTTTCTATTTTCCGCAGAGTATTAACGCTATATGCAAAAAGAAACATTTCACTTTAGAAGCACTTGTCCCCGTGGAAATCTAAATGCACACGATATACATATGTACCAGAAGATTCGGGAATATGCATTTGCATTGTGTTGTTTCCCCTTGAAATGTATGGATTGGATTCCGTAATACCCGTCTGCTTTTGCTCTTGCAACTATTGTTGCATTATGGAGTAGATGTCCTCCGCTCAAAAGACACGGATTCAGTGTGGGTAGTAGTTTTGGGGAAATCTTAGATGGGAGAGGCTTCGAGTGTAAAAACTAAACAGCGAAACACTTTAAGTTTCGTGTTCAGTAATTTAAAGAACTTTCTTCACAAATACGCAGGTCAACATGCCTGGCTCCACATCAAACCAGGTCAAATATGGCCCGAGACTAGAATTTAACCGAAATTTAACTCTTACAAGAATACTCGTATGTTTGCAGTTATCTAATACAAGTGAAAGCGAATCAATGCGTTGACTTATAATACCAAAAGTCTCGGTCCATTTTTACACCTCAACACCGTCCCTTGTTAGTTTCTTCTGAATGCATAGCTATGTTTGTAACATCGGCAGGCACAAGTTCGTCAAAAAATTTTCGGGAATCGGGTTTTCCATTACTCGAGTAGAAGTTGGAGCGCAGGATCCGGGTTTTCTTTTTCTTTCCCTGTCTGCCCCCGTCGTCTCCCGGGCTCGTATGACTATGTTGGCCTTCCGACGCTCCAAACCGATCCGATTCTTCTTCTCGGTTCAACCGTGGTTGGTGACGGTGATGGTAAAAGTGAGTCATTTGTATTCTTCAGGAGAGGTCTACCAGGTCTAGGTCTTCAGGTTTTTCTTCAAAAGGCTTACTTCTTCATTCATAGGATTACATATTCCCTGGTCAGTAAAGTTTTGTTCAGTTCAGTTCACATAATCCAGGAATTTTAAATGGTGCAATAGACATCTCCGTTGCTTAGTAACTACGACAGTTGTGTTTTTAAGTTTCCGGCTTAAAATAAAAACATATTTACAGCCAATCCAAAAAAAACGACGTTCATAGGACTAAGAAATATTATTAATTTCACGGAGTGCTTGAATGGAACGTGTATACTCGGCTGTCCTTTTGGACTCAAATCTCATCGGTAACAAGGTGAGCACTTCCAGACGTTGTTACTTTCATAGCAATCCAGTTTGGGTTACTTTCTTTTCGGCTCTGTGAAAAACTGGGTACACTTTCCCGGATTTGAATTTGTTAGAGATTGGAATTGATTTGAGGGGATAGAGTATGTCTAAGAATGGTCGATATTTCCATAGCTCCGACTGCATGCATGCATACGTATATGATTATCTGCAAAGTCGCCGGGGGAAAACCTGACAGAGATTTACCTGCTCAAAGCCCTCAAATTAGAGACTGACTGAAGACTGACCTTCAGTGTCAATCAATTATACATTAAAGTGGAGTAGTAATATTGATCCGGGATTTCCTTTCGTTCGTCCAAGACATTGCATGAGTGGCAACCAATCTGACTCACTATACCGAGGCCGACGATCCAATTTCATCCAATTTTTATCTGAGATTTACTTTTTCCCTTACAGTCAATCTCAATAAGCATTGATTTTACTACAGGCAATTTGGGGAATAGGAATGATTTTACGATTACACTACATTACTTTGACTCATGGAATTCCTCCTGTCGTCCGCGTCCTAGTTGGTTGAACCAATTCTTTCGTAAATACAGATATTTTTGCACTTTAGCGCATTCCACAGTCATTCTGCAAACTTGTATGTATAGTATAGTGTTTGTAAATGCAGAAGGCGGAGTAGGGACCACGACAGGAGTTGTATGTAGTCGTTTGTATTGGATTCTTAAGTATTTTAAGATTCTTTTGGGATTCATCTCATCCTAGTCAGTCTGGAGGAATAGGGACTGCGACTAACTTATATTTAGACTACTAGACCTCGAAGTTTGCTCACATCATCCAAAGACCCTAGTGTATGAGCCAAACGAGTTGAGTTATCAGGGGAATACTCCGTGTATGTAAAATGCAGAAATTGTGTCGTTTTTCGACATGGCATTGGCATAGGCGATTCAGATCTGTCTTGTGCCGTAAATATGTATTTACTTTCCCATTCCTTTGGGTTTCTTCCAATTCCGGAATTCTTTGCATTAGAAAATTTGTTCATTTTTAGAGATTATAAATATGAAATATAGCAATTAGTAGTTTTTCCTCCTGATGTCAATTTGTATGTATGAAGATAGCAAAAAATAAACCCAGAGAGTCGGAAGAAGATCCGACTAGACGTTAGGATTATTCGTTCGTGTTATTTTTTCCAAAACATTCACACCCGTCACGTCCGGAAGTGAGTAGTAAAGGGTGGCTAAGCAAAACAGAAACGCCCATGTCCTAAAGATTTGAAGAATATCTCCTTAGCGTGTATTTGCCAAATTAGACATACGAGATGCGACGATGGCTCAAATACAATTTTACTGCAGTAGGATTCGAGGCGGAATAGACTATCTGTAGTAAAAGGTCACAGTTCGTAGAACAATTTTCTTGGTGAAAGTTTGTCAAGTCCCTACAAAGAATAACAAACTGTCACCGCAAATAAGTGTTGAGCTTGTCGCGTAATGAAAAGTGAAACAAAAGCAGTCTGAAACAGTGTAATCCTCCCTCAACTAGATTATTTGTGCAATTCCCGTTTAGAGTGCAGAAATTACAAAACGTACAATGTCAAATTATATTAATATTACATTAATTACTTATTTTCAGATTATTTCACCATCTTCAAATATAGATGACTATCTGTGAGTGAATGATTTAACTTACTGTGTGAATAAACCCCTAAGAACACTGCGGATGAATTACGAAGTTGGAATCTCTACTGAATAATAATTGTGTAAGTAAATGTATAAATTACACCATTATTACACCATTTCAAAAGTGCAGCCATGTAATAATTTCTTCATTTGTCAACAGGTTTGTGTATAAAAATACAGTAGAATTTTCCGGTTATCTTGTGTAACAAAATTACCTCACTTCAAAATGCCTGTTCCCGAGACGCGACGTTACGGCGGTCGAGAAGACAGTTCTTATACATCATCATACACTCGTTCCTCCACTGGTCGATCCAGTTACCTTCCAAGCAGTTACACCAGTACTTCAAAATATGGTACCTCCGCCCTTCCACCCCGTCCACCGTCCTTTGATCGAAAGTATGAGCCTTACGGCGGCAGTACACTCCCAAACAGTCGATTCCTAGCCTCTTCCTCAAGTACTCGACAATACGGGACAACACCAAGTAGTTTCGGACGTACGTCTGTATCCCCAATCCGAGCCTCAACCTCTACATTTAGAATGCCAAGTGTTACAGACCGGATCAAGTCCTTGGAATCTGACCCAATCTCTACAAGATACAGTCGACTCCGTGAAACATCTCATAGTGTGAACAGCAAATCGCCCTCTACCTACAGTGGTTACACTCGGGACCGGAGTGGAAGTCGAGAATTGGGGACTTCACCCTTGAGCGGTTCCTCTGTGTCATTGGCTAATCGTGAGATCAAGAGTCGATCAGCCTCAATTGGACCATCTCTAGCCTCATCCACCACAAATGGAGTTAGACAACGAAATGGATTACCACGTCTTGATTCCGTTGAGGTTAGCCAGTCAAATAAGTCTTCAAGTTCCACTACTACTACCAGTACTACTACTACTTCGGCGCCTTCACCCAGTACGACATCTAGTGTAAAAGGCGGGGGTGGGAGTGGCGGCGGGTTAACCGCCGACCCCAATAAACTCCCTCTCATGAATGCCCCAGACAAGTGTAAAGATGTAGAGAATAATGATTCTAGTTTTAATGACGATGCGGACGACACCGCTTCACCATTGTTAGCTTCCGGCACTCCTCCTCCCCTTACTACCATTACTACCACCACTACCACTACTACCAATACCACTACTGCTGCTCCGCCTCCTAGCGCCTCTTCTCCTAGTCTAAATTATAGTCAGCCGAGTAATACTTACATGAATGGGAATGGTAATGTTGAGCATTCTGTTGGTAAACAACACCAACGATTGAGTGGTGTCAGAAAGAAAAATTCAACAGGAACTGTAACTGCACCAGTGGAAATGGTCAGTCAGGATAAAAATGGGAACCCAATTATTCCTACTTCTGAACTTGTTAATGGTCACTCAGACCCTAGTGAATCTAATACAAATAACTTTAATGGTAAAGAGGCGACCTCCACAGGGGGGTCGGCTAAATTAAACTCTTCTGCGACACTGACTCAAATCCCCCGCCAACCCAAAGTAATTTATCATACAATTCACGTTGTGCAAAGTGAGGATAATGCAAAGGCGTCATCGCCACCGCCTGCGCCAGAGAAAGCGAAAGCATTGCAGCAGGTACAGAATGGAGAAAGCACGGAATCATCAAAATGTCATGGAAACGAGGATGAGTTTAAGGGGAAAATGAATGGGGAGTCAACAACAGATCATTCGAAGGAAATCAGTCTTGTAACCACTATGAAAAGAACCCCGGCGGGTACAGGGAAACCTGCTGCAAAATTATTAGTAAGTCAGCCCGTTGAGACACCGCCGACGAATCCCATTGTTGTAGACAAATTAGGCCCCACTACTGATCGTAAAAGTAAGAGTCCATCACCAGGGCCCGTTGTTGTTCCCGCGGCGGAAAAAGAGGCAGAGTCAAATCGGAACCAGAAGTCCAGATCAACAACCCCGACTGTGGTCCCAGCCCCAGCAGCGGCTAGCCCGCCAGTGACAACTTTTTCGGTACCTACCCCACCACCTCTGCCCAATAATGTAGAAGAAATGGCCGGCCCACATGCGAGCAAGTATCATCGGGGGGAGGCCTCAACGTCCGGTGGTGCCGCCGCCGCCTTGGCTTCAACATCTCGCCGTGGTGGGGAGGAAAAACCCCGTGGGCACCCTTACGAGAGCGACTCCTCGGAGAATGTAAGTTTGAATCCAGTCGTCAATTCTACACTACTACTCCTCCTACTACCACTACTACTTCCTACAATACACACATCCCCCCTGGTGGACAAACATTTTATACTTTCTAACGAAAGGACGATAGACTTGGACACAACTACGATTACCCATAAAAATGCTCGTGCTACCTGTAGATGTACCTCAACCATCCATGCTACTGAAACAATATATCCTACCCCTGCTGCCCTCTGCCCTTGTGACGTTGTTGATTGGTTCATTCATTCTTTCGTTCATTTTGCACAAGAAAAGTGTACTATTTTTTTCTTTTCTCTAAAATTAACAACCCCATCCTCCGTGCTTTCTCCTTTCACTCTGTTTTGCTTGCGGCTTGGATTATTATATGGTTAAGACTACCCGCCTACTCGGTTGGTTCCAACTGTTTATGTGATATTCTTAAGTGTGTAGTCGTAGTGGACAGACACTCAAGTGGACAATCTTTAAGGACTTACTTCTACAAAAATGCCTAGTATTTACAAATTCATTTGATTATATTTTTCGGGGGATTCTGGCTATTTTAGTCCGTTGAAACATGATTTTGCGTTACGCGAAGCTTCGTGTCCCTTCAGGTTGGGATAAAATATTCGTACCCGAGTAATATTTCGGGATATATTTGGTTTCCCGATATCACAATAAGGAAGACGCACGAAAGGTACAGGTAATGGCACGTATTTTGAGTTGATGACATCAACTCTAACAGCACAAACTTCTAACCGTTGATTTTATTTACAACAGTTCATATTTTCTCAGCAGTTTTCTAAGATTTTACAAGCGTCCGTAGTTAGAAATTAAAGGTAGACAGTGGTATCCCTATGTTTTGTATATTGAACTAACATATTGCCAATTTGAACCTTGGAGTGATAGGACGAAAACTTTGGCATTTATTTCATTACTTGACTCTGTACGTCTACTTTGTTCGAACCTTGGCTTCCCATACATAAATCCAACTTGTGTAAATGAAATGGCTGCCTTGGAAGCTAAACGATGATTCTAACTCCAAGTCAAGAATCTCACTGTATTATTTCCTGCCAAAGGCACGGGTCAGATGCATGCATATGGGAAAACCAGTAGAATTTCTTCAAAAACCAAGGCAGTGCCAAAAGCTCAGAGCGGTGACAGTTTAGTGCACAGACTAGTAATTTTTGTTATTTTTGGATCCCACCTATTTCTGTCCCTCTTGTTCTCATTTTAAAAGAATTGGCTGTTAGTTTCACTCTCTCTACATAGAACTAAAGGTTCAAAAAAAAGTACTAGGGTATATTTCCATTCCATTCCGCGAAACGTAGTTTTAAATTTCTAGTGCAGTGAAATTAGCGAATTAGCCGAATGTTGTGATTTGACTGAAACAAGCCACGGAAGCTCTGAGTTAGACAGAAGAGAACTCGAACTCATAATTCCGTATGCAGATACAATACAATGGGGAAAATAACGAGGAATCTTGTGAATAAATTAACCTTAGAAGTCGGTGGCGGTGGCGGTGTAGTGAGACCGCGGGGAGAATTACCTCGGTCAAAGTTCAATTACCCTTTGGGGTTTCTAAGTACATGGGTCGTCCCTCTCCCATTCACAGATATGTACGTAAATCTGCTCCACGTTTCAATCAACATGATTGCCGGTCTAGTCCTAATTTATTTGGGATTAGTTATTTTGACATTAGTGTTAAATTGTTATGGAAGAACACGGTGTGGAAAAACAAAACAGAGTTCAACAATGACTAAGAGTTCACTTTACTTTGAAATATTGCTCAAATCAATGAGTAGTTCATCAAATCATTACAATCATAATCATTCTGACGGAAGAGAGTTTGTGAATGCCAACGTGTATAGTAAATTATTTGGGTCTTTCCTCCCACACAGGCCCAAACCCGTGCCAACTTCCACAATATTTGATGTAAGTCCATTCAGGCAGGAAACTCCAATTATTGTTTTGGTTCCGTTTTTAATTGTCTCTCATTTGAAATGACTGAGTAGTCTACCGTTACTGCATAAGATTAAAAATTCATTTGACTATCCTCCTGGATGGTTGCTTCGACAGGATTTGTATGTGGGAACTCCCTAACGATTTACAATTAATAGGACAGATTATGAACTTAAACTCATTACCTCTTATCTCCATCTGCTACTTCAAGTTAAGTCATGAGTGTCGGGTTTCCCAATACTTTAAGGTTAAAAGGTTGAACCCGGTTAACGCCCCGGACCTAATCACACGGACTTCTCGAATTTTATAAATCCTACTGGGTATTATGGAAACTTTTGAATAGAATTATATTTTTAAAGGCCGACTCTTCGAAGAAAACAAAACAGGTGCAGTTTTTTTCCACAAGATACCCGAATTAAAATTTTTAATTTGACACTAATTGTATTGTTTTTCAACATAGTTAGTTCCACAAGGGCACCGTACTATAGCATTTAGGTAGTAATGTAAATGTTTGGCTTTCTTCCCATTCGTTGTGGTTTAGATTAACTAGGGAGAGGTTGATAATTTTACTTTTTAAAAAATTCCCCAATTCTCATATTTAACGAATTCCTTTTGTGAATTCTGTTCACCACAGAGCCAATCTGGTTTTTCGATCGAAGATTTATCCGGGCTAATGTCTCACAGTTCTGTAAAGAGAATTGCACCCTTATACACCACATACATTACTAGAACCCTGACAATTTTTATGATCTACCAATTTGGTTTATGTGGCAAAATATGGTTGTCAAAAAACATATTTCATGGGTCTGCGAGTCATTTCTGATCATCTCTGAGGATTTCTTATAATAATATGACCTATGTCCAAAGGTTCAAAGATGGCCCGTGCATACAAATACCAGCTTAGACCTTAGACTTAAGACTCATATTACATCCAATCCAATTGCATTGCAACCAAATACACCCTCCGACCGAAGTCTTAAGGGAATGGGATAGAGTCTGTGGGAATTTATTCCCAAAGCCGAAATTCATGTGCAGGGTCACGCACCACATTATGCCTGAAATAATATAACACATTGATTGGCGTTTGCTTGTACAGCAGCGAGCTTTACACGGTGCGGTGTAGTGATAACTTTTTGTCCATAATCTTAAGATCATCTGATCTTTTCATGATCTTGTTTCTCCAATCTCAGTTCGTCCTCTAATTTGACAAAAAAAATCCTGCACATCTTCTCAGCCTGCTAGTACTTTCAATTCTTAGTTGCTTTGAGTAGAATAATATTAATTCAAAAGACATGAGTCAATTTGTTGGTATACCGGGTAGATAAAAATAATAGGTCCTTCTCAATCTCAAGGGCTAAAACAGCCCAACCAGTTTCTCCTGTCACTTGGCTATTTCGGCAATAAGAGAGACTGACAGTTTTGGCCCACCCTGTATAACATAC
>JAQGCB010001519.1:0-14216 GCA_034698835.1 Protaphorura tricampata
AATTCTATCCACTCTCACTCAACATTTTATTGAATTCTGCTGTATCAATAATATAACCTAAGTGTTAAAAATATTTGACTTGCTACCCGACACGTGCGCAAAATCATTAAAAAATTTAAAAATCAGATTTTGGGAAATTTTGCTAATTCATTTTATTCAATTGCGAGTATTAGAAGATTCTCCCGCATACGAAATACATACAACAATAATGGAATTGAGTCATAGATGTGTTGACGTAGTATAGGGTAGGTATGTGTGCTTTATATTTATATATACACCGGAAAAGAGTCCAGGTAGTTCAAGTACTAAAGTGTATAAAAATTTTGTAAGG
The DNA here is from genome assembly GCA_034698835.1 of Protaphorura tricampata. Classification (NCBI taxonomy): domain Eukaryota; kingdom Metazoa; phylum Arthropoda; class Collembola; order Poduromorpha; family Onychiuridae; genus Protaphorura; species Protaphorura tricampata. The sequence goes on from JAQGCB010001519.1 coordinate 332, forward strand.
GTAATTGGCAATGTAACTAATTCAGGGTTGTCCAGGTAGACCAGGTAGGTGGGCTATCCAGACTTGTCCATATTTTGAACGAAACAGCGCAAGGCATGACTTCCATGCACTAGAACCTACAAATATTACTGCATATAACTGTAGTGCACACTTGGAGAGGACAACAACACAGAAAATATTCTAATTAATTCAAATATTATTGAACTGAAAATACTGGCATTTTGTGGAAAAAGCGTTCTATTGATTTGACATCTCGATCTAATTGACAATTGGTACGTAAGTTTATCATGATAAATATTTTACTTAACATGCGTTAAGCTCCAGCAGTAATTTGTGTGCATTATTTAACACGTGACTGCGTGTCCGTGTCCACAACCCCGGCTTATATTCATTAATATTATTTTTTTGATGTGTCCTGTGGAAGCAAATTGACTTGAACTTGGAAGCTTATTTTTTAGTAAAATAATAGATTATATTGGAATATCTATTATACGAGAATGAAAGTTAATTTGATTTGATATAATTAATTATTAATACTAATTATTTATATGAATAATTTTTATCTGCAGGTGTTCCTGAAAAGTGTCGTCACGATATAGTAAATACGAATTTGACACATATTTCTCAAAAAATATACCCTGGCCATGGTTAGAGAGGATATACGTGCCTGAATTCAATATTGGACTCATTTAACTAATTTACAAACTGTTCATAACACGTACACAAAATGTCAACTGCAAAGCTCAATACTAAGGAAGATTGGAAGTTGGATTCCGATGTTCAATTGAAAGTCATCCTTACCAGACTCAACACAAATCAACTGAAGTCCAACCTCCGAACGTCAGTAATAAATGAACAGAACAGCAGACGTAATTCTGGAAGAACCAGACGCACTGTTAACAAAAGTACTTGTCCGATCTGTGGAAAATCCCTCAGGAATTTAAAAACACACATGACAACTCATACTGGAGAGAGATTTGGATGTACAGTTTTGAATTGTGCAGCTTCTTTCCAGACCAAATCTGGATTGCGCTACCATTTAGGAACCCACAGTGGGAAAAAATTTGAATGTTCCAATTGTTTCGCAACGTTTAACAGCAACACGGCTCTTCGCCTTCATTCACGTGTTTACACAGGGGAGAGGCCTTATCAATGTACCAAGTGTGACAAACGATTCGCTCACTCCTCCACATTAACCAGTCACATAAGAATTCATACAGGAGAGAAGCCCTACAGTTGTCAATTCTGTCAGAGAAGGTTTAGACAGTGGGGTTCATGGAATAGCCATTTGAAAACTCACGCCAAAGACAAAAATTATAAATGTTCAATTTGTGAGAAAATGTTTGGCTGATCAAATACATTGCAAGTACATTTAAGAATTCATAATGGTTTGAAACCCTATAATTGTGAAGAATGTAAGAAAAACTTTAGAACCTCTACAACGCTCCAGAATCATCTAAGGACTCACACTCAAGAAAAACCTTTCAAATGTGAATACTGTTCCAAAACATTTACTTTATCCAAAGTATTAAAAGTGCATTTAAGAATACATACTGGTGAAAAATCTTACAAGTGTCAAGTTTGCTCCAAATCGTTTGCTCAATTTGGTACCTTGCAGTTTCACTCGCGTACTCATGATGTAGAGAGAAAAGTTTATACATGTAATACGTGTTCAAAAGAATTGTTAACATCTCATGGTTTACTCTACCATTTAAAAACTCATACAGGAGAAAAACCATTTGAATGTAATATCTGTTCGTGCAAATTTACGGGCAGTGGAATTTTAAGAAAACACCTGAGAACACATACAGGAGAGAAACCTTTCAAGTGCCAGACTTGCACAATGTCTTTCGCTCGTGCCGATACATTATCCATTCACAACAGACTACACACAGGAGAGAAGCCGTATGTTTGTAAAACGTGTAATCAAAAATTTATATCCTACTCAAATTTATGGAGTCATTCACGAAATCATGGTGGGACAAAATTACATACTTGCAAAATGTGTAAAAAGAGCTTTTTTGGAAAGACGCGTTTAGAGGAACACACGAGAGTGCACACAGGGGAGAAACCATACCCTTGCCATATGTGTACAAAAACATTCAGAGTTCAGTTGAGTATGAAGAAGCATTTAAGAACTCACACTAGAGAGAAATATCACGTGTGATCAAACATCGTGGAATTCATTACATATTCTTGAAGTAATTAGGAATGACTAATATCTGTTTTTTCTATCCGGTTGAATGAATTGAACTTAAGATACATTTAGTGAGTTTCAATGTAGGTGCATTATAAATATGTACTAAGCGTGTTTTTGAATTTTCATGGGTGCCTTCTGAATTTCAAGTAAATAAATAGTGAATCAATTTATTTTCATAATTTTTTCTATTGGCTCTTCTTATTCTTAGTTTTTTTTTGGTGAATTGTACTGTAAGTAGTAGAGTGTCGTCGAAGGCTTGGAATTATCTTTGATCTTTTGTTCTATTTGGTTCAAATTTTACACGGCATGGTGATTGCCTGTGCATCATTAAAAATATTCACAATTTCACTAATTGTTAGGCAATGAAGATTCAGCCTTTGCAAATTTTCAAAGAAATTTTAAGAGTCTGGCTGAATTTACAATTTTGTTAGCCATTTTCCGATATTTGTGATTACAGTGGACTCTCTATATACCGAACTCGAAAAATGCAGTGTCCAATAAAGAGAAAGTTTAATATATAGAAAGTGGAATAACAAATAAGTGAATGCAAAAGGAGTTCTTGCGTTCCCGACATTCTGGTCGGTATAGAGAGGTGTACGATATAGGTGAGGTTAATATTTAGAGATTCCACTGTATTTTTGCATCGTTCTTCTCATGTGATGTGAAGCGCGGAACGCAATGGGTTATCATTGCTCACAATTAATTTTGAATAAAATAGCTATCTCACTTTTCAGATGAAGTTAAAATTGAGAAATCTACACGGCGAATGCGAATCTACAGTTGCTTCTGACTCACCCTGTATGGTTATGGTCGATAGTACTGAATTGAGACATTGATGTCAACGTGTAGGCATGTGGTGTGCTTATATATTTATACTTCCACCGGAAAAGAGTCTATAGGTAGTAATGCATTATAGTGTATAAAAATATCGAGTTTTTAAAGCTATTTTTCAATGCAGCTATAGCTATTTTAGGGCTATCCAGGTAGAAAGAGTTGACCCTATTCTGAATGCGACGACGCGACGCAAGGCATAACTTCCACTCCACATGCACACCAACTACATGTGTACTACTATAACTGTTCTGCAAGCTAAGAGATAACAACAAAACACAAAATACTACAAATATAAATAATTCAAGTATTATGAAACAGAAAATAGTGAAACGGTTTAAGAATTTGTGTATTTCATTTGACATCTCACTGGTGAGAGTAGAAATAATTGGTAAGTCAATTTATCCTGTCAAATATTTTAATTAACTTGCGTCAAGCTCAAGTAAGTGTTTCGTACACAGCTTAGGTTTTTAATCATTTTTTTTCCTATTATTTTTGTGGGAACTACGTTGGAATTTAATTATTAATAAATAAATAATTGATTATTATTGATGTAATTATTATGTAAGAACGAAAGTTAATTTGATAGAATTAATAACTATTATTAATTACGTATACAAATAATTCTTATCAACAGGTATTACTGAAAAGCATCCGAAGAATCACGATATCAATTTGGCACATCTTTCTTAAAACATCAACTGAACTGACCAAGGTTTCTGAGGATTTACCTACCGGAATTCAACATTGGACCGATTTAACTCAATATTACAAATCCACTATTTAAATTCAAACATAAAATGTCAACTGCCAAGACCAATACTGAGGGAGATTGGAAGTTGAATGACAATGTTCAATTGAAGGTCGTCCTTACCAGACTGAACACAAATCAACTGAGGTCACACCTCCAAACATCCGTTCTAAATAAACAGAACAGCAGAGATAATTCTGGAATATCTAAATGCACTGTTAAAAAAAGAATTTGTCCGATTTGTGGGAAACTCTTAAGGAATTTGAGTAGACATGTGAAAACTCATGCGGTAAAGAAGTTTGAATGTACAGCTTTGAATTGTTCAGCCACTTTCCTGAGTGAATCTGGCTTGCGTTACCATTCAAGAACTCACGCTACAGAAAAGCCATTCGAATGTTCCAATTGTTTTGCTACATTTCCGACTATCACTGATCTTCGGCTTCATTCACGTATTTACACAGGGGAGAGACCTTATCAGTGTACCAGATGTGACAAACAATTCGCTCACTCGTCGTCACTAACCGGTCACATGAGAATTCATACAGGAGAAAAACCCTACAGTTGTCAAATGTGCCAGAGAAAGTTCAGAGTTTGGAAATCATGGAGGGATCATTTGACCATTCACACCAAAGAGAAAAATCATAAATGTTCAATTTGTGAGAAAACGTTTGCTCGTGCGGATACATTGCGAGAACATTTAAAAATTCATAGTGGTGTGAAACCCTACTGTTGTGAAGAATGTGGGAAAAGCTTTACAGCCTCTAAAACTTTGAAGGATCACTTGAAGACTCATACTCAAGAAAAACCATACAAATGTGAATTCTGTTCTAAAGCATTTACTTTATCCAAGATATTAAAAGTGCATTTAAGAATTCACACTGGTGAGAAATCTTACAAGTGTCAAGTTTGCTCCACATCGTTTGCTCAATTTGGTACCTGGCAGTCTCACTTGCGTACTCATGATGTAGAGAGAAAAGTATACACATGTAATATATGTTCAAAAGCATTGTTAACTTCTGGGGGTTTAAGCTACCATTTAAGAACTCATACAGGAGAGAAACCATATGAATGTAATATCTGTTCGCGTAAATTTACGAGCAGTGGAATTCTGAGACACCATATGGAAACTCACACAGGGGAGAAACCTTTCAAATGCCTCACATGTACAATGTCGTTCGCTCGTGCCGATACGTTAACCTTACACACCAGACTACACACAGGAGAGAAACCATATACTTGTAAAATATGTAGTAACAAATTTACAACCGTATCAGGTTTATTGAGTCATTCACGAACTCATGGGGGTACAAAACCACATAGTTGCAAAATGTGTGAGAAGAGCTTTTTTGAAAAGAAACGTTTAGAGGAGCACATGAGAATACATACAGGGGAGAAACCATACCCCTGTCTCATGTGCACAAAAACATTCAGATTGCAGTTGGGTTTGAAGTCGCATATCAGAACTCACAATGGCGAGAAACGTAATGTGCGACCGATCAGTACAGCTAAGAATTCAATGTGAACATTGACGCCTTATTCAAAATTTACAATTTCAATTACCCGTTGCTCAAAATCTCACTAACTTTCTGATGAGCCATATCTCGGGTAAATCAAACAGGGCAGGCATTCCCCCGGTCGTCTCACTCAAGTTTTGGACGTGTTTTCTGGCCCACCCTGTAGAGTATAACACTTCCTTCGCACCGGGTACATTATAATGTTAATGCAGATTTGTGTATAATTTATTACGTTGATCAAGTATAGATTAAGATATTATATTTTGAATTCTATTCATTATTCGCTAGAAAGAATTTTGTAATAATTAGGAATCAATAATTTTTTTGGGGTCTCGTTGACCGAATTGAACTTAAGATACATTTATTGAATTTGACTGTAAATTACTTTATATTCGTTAACATTAACATCCCATGGACACGTTCAGATTTTCACGAAAATAAATAATGAATCATTCAATTATTTTCCTCATTTTTTCTCTTACGACTACACAGCCTATACGTTCGTACGGTTAACATACGGTACAATTAATCCGTATTTTATTAAGTCGGTTGATAATTTGTATCGTCATTCCGTCAACCTTGAAAACAGGGAAACCTTGACTTCATATCTCACGTGTGTGCAAAATTATTAAAAACGCATAAAATGTGTATGTAAAAAGTGTAATGTATAAATACAGTGCATACAAAAATAATAAAACTATGTAATAAAATTGTTCTTAATATATTTTATTCAATTGCGAGTATTAGAAGATTCTTCCGCATACTAAATGCATATAATAGTAATGGAATTGGGTCATTGGTGTGTTGACGTATAGGGTAGGTATGTGTGCAATGTGCTTATATATTTATACCTACACCGGAAAAGAGTCCAGGTAGTTCCAGTACTAAAGTGTATAAAAATTTTGTAAGGGTATTTTGCAATGTAACTAATTCAGGGTTATCCAGGTAGACCAGGTATGGGTGGTTTGTCCAGACTTCTCCCTATTTTAAACACAACAGCGCAAGGCATGACTTCCATGCACTATAAACTGCAGCTTGTATATGTTAACTGTACTGCATACTTGGAGAGAACGATAACACAGAAAATATTCTAATAAATTCAAATATTATGGAACAGAAAAAACTGGAATAGTGGAAAAAAACGTGGATTTGATTTGACATCTCGATCTCATTGATGAGACAGGAAATAATTGGTACGTAAGTTTATCATCACAAATATTTTATTTAGCTTGCCTCAAGTTCAAACAGTAATTTCTGTAAAATATTTAACGTGTGAATTGCGTGTCCGTGTCCACAACTCTCGCTTATATTCATTAATAATACTTTTTTGATGCTTCCTGTGGAAACAAACTCACTTGAACGTGGAAACTAATTTTTAATAAATAGATTAGATTATTATTGAAATAATTATTATACATACGAGAACGAAAAATAATTTGATATAATTAAATTATTAATACTAACTATGTATATGAATAATTTTTATCTACAGGTGTTCCTCAGACTTGTCCCACGATATAGTAAATATCAATTTGACACACATTTCTTAAAAAACATCAACTGACCAGAGATTTCAAAGGATTTACCTGCCCGAATTCAATATTGGACTCATTTGACTCATTTACAAACTGTTGAGACACGTACACAAAATGTCAACTACAAAGATCAATACTAAGGAAGATTGGAAGCTGGGTCACGATGTTCAATTGAAAGTCATCCTTACCAGACTCAACAAAAAACAACTCAAGTGCAACCTCCGAACATCAGTAATAAATAAACATAGCAGAAGACGTAATTCTGGCACATCTAGATGCACTGTTAAAAAAAGTACTTGTCCGATTTGTGGAAAAGCCCTCAGGAACTTGAAAGCGCACATGACAACTCATGCTGGAGAGAAATTTGGATGTACGGTTTTGAATTGTGCAGCTTCCTTCCAGACTAAACCTGGCGTGCGTTACCATTTAGGAACCCACACTGGAGAAAAGTTTGAATGTTCCAATTGTTTCGTAACGTTTAATAGTAACACAGCACTTCGCCTTCATTCACGTGTTTACACAGGGGAGCGGCCTTATCAATGTACCCAGTGTGACAAGCGATTCGCTCACTCCTCGACATTAACCGGTCACATGAGAATTCATACAGGAGAGAAACCATACGAATGTAATATCTGTTTGTCCAAATTTACGGACCGTGGAACTCTGAAGCACCATTTGAGAACTCACACAAAAGAGAAACCTTTCAAATGCCACACATGTACAATGTCCTTCGCTCGTGCCGATACATTATCCCATCATACGAGACAACACACAGGAGAAAAACCATATGTTTGCAAGTTATGTGATAAAAGATTTACAAACCTCTCGTCTTTAGTGAGTCATTCACAAACTAATCATGGGGGAACAAAATCACATAATTGTCAAATGTGTGAGAAGAGCTTTTTTGAAAAGAAACAGTTGGAGCAACACATGAAAACTCATACAGGGGAGAAACCATACCAATGTCCCATGTGCTCAAAAACATTCAGAGCGCATTCGGGTTTGAAGTCACATATTAGAGCTCACAATGACGAGAAACGTGACGTGCGACCGAATAGCAGCCCGCAAAATAATTCAATATGAACTTTTAACCATTTATTCAAAACATTGTGAATACCCTGTTCAAGAAGAGTCGTTCAAGTTATGGCTGGGTTTTTTTTGGTCCACCAGCAGCCTATAGTATAATATTTCAATTTCTTTAGATAATTAAAATATTAATTAACGAAAATTTATATATAATTAATCATGTTATACAAGTAGAGATATACCTTAATGGTTTCACGGAAATAAATCAATGAATCCATATTTATTCCAAATGTACAAAATCTTTAAAAATGTATAAATGTGCATAATGTATTCTGTATAAATAAATGCAATGTGTACACAAATGTATTGATTCTTTAAAATTGTTCTTAACATAATTTATTTAACTACGCATTACATACAATTATCCTCCATTACAAAACTACCACTTTTACGTGCGAGTCAGGACCAGGAGTACATGACAAAAAAAATCGGAATGTACATTAGATGAATTAAGTCTCACTGCCCGAAGAATTAACCCAATATATTCAATTCCACCACACAGGCAACTACTGTACTATTTATGAAGCTAAATGTCTACTACAAGGACAAATAGTAAAGGAGATTGGAAGCTGGGTCACGGTTAGGAAATTCGGGATGGTTCGTTCACAAAAGATATTCAGGAGGTCAAGGGCTACAACATATCCAAAAATCAGCCAATTCAGACGGGGGGTTATTCGCCATGCACTTCCTGCGCGGTATCCTTTTGGAATAAATTTTATTTAATTGAGCATTAAAAATATCTCCCATTGTAAAAGTATGGTAGCACTAATACTAATTGTAATTCCGAGCCTGGAATACACACATGACAAATAAAATCAAAATCAGGATACATTTGTTAACAGATTCCAGAATAGATCAACCGAACGGGGAAAATTCATTCTAATACTTATACCTATACCATGTACGACTATAATGGATTTTAGATATGGGTGTGTTCGTGTTCACGCCTACGTAATGTATGCTTGCTTGTATCCACCAAAAAAGGGTTCAACCTTGCACTATAGTGTGTTGTTCAACATATACCATGTTTTTAAGGGTACTTCAAAACTCACAATGTAACACAACATTTCAGGGTTATTCAGATTGAGAAACTTGCCCTTACTTTGAACACACAAAGTACAACATTTACAGCAACTACACTACTACGATGAAACAGCAGAACAAAAACATAAAATATTATAAATAATTCAAAAATTAATTCATGAAAAAAAAATATATCCATTGGATACGTGTACTTAAAAATATTCCACATCTCACCGTACCGTTGCATTCAATTCAATCAAACTGAGGGAATAATTGATAATAAGTAAATATTTTATTTTATTTGGTTAAAATACTTGAACTTGAAATGTCAGAGTAGAAGGGAGGGATGGGTAGACCACCCATTTAACGTTACGTCTTATGCCCGTAACATGGGAGGGCATGGGAGCCATGCCCATAGGGTTAAAAATGTTTAACATTATGACAATACACAATGTAAAAGGCATGGTAGATGCACATAGGGTTAAAAATGTTTAACGTTATGGCAATGGCAGATGCACATAGGGTTAAAAACGCTCAACATTATGGCAATGTATGTATGTAAAGGCATGGTGGGTGTATGTAGAGTTAAAAAAGCCACAACATTACGTTAATGGTAGTACCAAAACGATAAAAATAGTTCAAAGGTGGAAAAAAAGGTTCAATGGGTTGAACTAAAATTAAAAAAATCGTTCAATGGGTTGAACTAAAATTAAAAAAATCGTTCAAAACGTTACAAAAATAGTTCAAAAGGAAAAGGAAAAAGTACAAAACCCTATCTCTTAACCCAGGAAAATTTCACTGTCCAAACCGACTTTGTCGAGCTTGGATTGAGAAAAATTTCTTAAAAATTTCAAATCCGTCACACGAAAATTTCAAAAATTTCTCAAAAATCTCCCAAAAATCAAAAATTTATCAAAAAGTTCAAAAATTTCTAAACAAAAAAGAAGCAAAATTTCACAATGGCTCCTCAAGGTCCGGGCTTTGTTATCGTCGATGAACCATTCTTTGAGTCTCGAGAATATCCATGCACAAAAATTTGTATGCACGAAGACTGTCAGTATGATGCTGAATACATGTTCGCCATCCACCTTGCAATTGTATATGGCAAAATTGATAGACTCGATGTTACAATGGCTAAACCCCGCCGTATCGATGCCGGTCTACCTGGTGAACCAAATTATTGTGAGATTCCAAAGGAAGGATGTCCCGGCTTTGTCTTTTGTACAAATCCCATGCCACAAGATGATGGAGAGAAAGGATTCATCTCGATGTATACCTCAACATATACTAGACCATGTACTCACTCTGAGGGAGAGTGCGACCCTACGAGTATAGCACGTTGGATGTTGATTCACCTAATTAAAACTGGACTCATCTCTTGGAAGGTATTCAGAAACATTGACGTGTATGGATGGGCCAAAACATTGAAGGATGGTTTGAGTCAAGGTCGAGAGCCGATTTCATTGATTCTAACTAAAAAAAGCCCTCACAACTGCATTTGGCAACCCTGCAAGGCTGACAATTGGTCAACGTTCAACGATGTCGGACCAAATCAGTCACAGATGGCGCTGTTTCGCACACTCAAAGATGTTTTTTACTATTGGGAAGACATTTGCTATGGAGTTACACATTATGTAGATGGACGCATTCCGATTCAGCGAAGAATGACGTCACTAATGGAGGATCGAGAAAAGCTTTGGGAAGACATTAGCAAGGAAATTCCGGGGCATTCAATGCCTGACACTTTTGATGTAGTATATTGGAATAATTAATTGTACATTGTAAGAAACAAAAAAAAATATAAAAAATAAAATGTTTGTATGTACATATATATTGTAGCTGTCTTTTTCATTTTGCTCAGTTCAAGTTTGTTCGTCATGGGTAACACTGATAGCTTTCCCATTGTTTCGCAAGTAAAATCTCTCGTTCAAGTAATTGGTGGAGACGCAGAAGGTGCACGAAAGACTCAGGAGAACTTTGTATACAATAATACATTTCCAGTACTCTCCCAAGTCTGCTCCCTCGGACATATCATTGCGGGAGATTCAAAAACAGCCGGACAAGTGCAAAAGAATTTTTCAAAGGATATGATGCGAGCACTCGACTCTGTACCCATAACTGGACATATTAATGGGGGGGTACATCATGCCTTTGGTGATCATGAGCGTGGCAATGAAGCGTTAAAAGCTGCTAGTAGATCCACAGGAGTGGTGATTGGAGGGGTTGCAGGCTTTGCCGCTGGAGGGCCAGTAGGCTCCATCGCAGGTGGGATAGCTGGAGGAGCAGCTGTCGATGGAATAATTACTGGGGCAGAAATTGCAGCGAATGGGAAAGATGCCAAACCTTATGGCTACGTGAGGGCTATACATGATATTGACATGAAAATATCCAACAATGAACCTGTTCCGATGGAAGACATTGCCGAACTCGCAATCATACCAATATTGGATGGTTTTGCTGGTATGAAAGCTGGAAATTACGTTGCAAAACCTGCTGGACTTGGACTTAAAAAACCAATACCACTTTTGACAATGCCCAATGATCCTACGTTTAGAGGGGCTACTGTACGAAAAGATTGAATAAAATTTTGTATATATTTACATTAACATTCTCAAGAGTCTCATCATTGTCATTTCATTCTTCATACAAACATCATGGATAATTATTACATTACACTGCAGAGTGACTCTGCACCAGAGCATTACCCTGATAATAAGATTACAAATTTTAAAAATCGCTTTGCCGTACCATTGAAATTGGATCGAGGAGCATTTGAAGTAGCTCTAGTAGAATGTACATATGTACATTCAAACTCGTTAATAAAAAAGGATGAAGCAATATTAATTGAAAATCGCGCTGTCATTATCAAAGCGGATAAAGATTATAGTGACTTGAATGATCTCGTCAATTTTATAAATACAAAGATTCAAAACAAAGTTACAATTGTAAACAATAGGGTTACATCGAGTCACCCTGATGTAGTTTGGAGTCCCAAACTTGATAATATGCTAGGATTTGAAGCTGACAAGGGATTTGTGCACGAGTGTTTTTTCAATGCTGGTCAGTCTCTAATGTTTGTTTACTGTGACATTATTGAATTGCAACGTATTGGGAGTGAAATGGCACCTCTATTGAGAAGAATGGTCTATTCCAACGATTCAAAAGAAGAAGAAACAACAATAACAAGGAGCTTTACTCATCTTCAGTACGTTGACATTGTCCCCGATGAGATTGACACAATCCACATGTATATAATGAGTGAGATTGGCAAGCCGGTGCCAGTCACGGTCGGTTCCTTCTCGGCAACGCTGCACATTCGAAGAAAGCGCTTTTGAAAATGGCGTACCATTGCAACTTGAGAGAAGAAGATTTTTTCAGACTCTATCATCCACAGCGTGGTAGCGGAGCCTTCTACAAGTCAAATATTGGACGACAACATGGTTCAGGCCTTGCATTTTATAGATCAAACATTGGAAGGCAGCGCGGCTCTGGGATTGGTGGAATATTTGGAGCTATTGGGCGGAGACTAATACCACTCTTTCAAAAATTTGTTTTACCACACATCATGCCACATGCAAAGGGGGCACTAAAAAGAATTGCTACAGATGTGTTGGATGGTAATCAGGATTGGCGTGGGAGTATAAAGGGTCACAGTTTGAACGCTTTAAAGGCCATTGGACAAGACATTATCAACCAGTCTGGTAGTGGGCGTCGAGGAAAGTATCACACAAAAATTAAGCGTCTCGCTATCGAAACAAACAATAAGAAACGGCCAAAGAATATTTTTAAAAAGAAATATGGCTCCACCTAGGAAAAACCTTCAACAAGAGCAGGAGATGGTGTCTATGGTTCGAAGTGAAACAGACCTCTTTACCGAACCTGAATATGACATTAGCCTGTCAAACAGTGAAATGGTCGAATATCACCCACTTTCAAGTGTTACAGACAAGTCTGCTCCAATCTCATTTTTTGTGCAAGGAAATGACACTCAATACATTGATCTGAGTGAGACTGCCCTGTATATCCGTGGCAATATTGAAGGGACTGACACTGCAAAATCACCGATTGAGGGATGGGGAGTATCTCGTACGGCCCCAGTCAACAACTTTTTGCATTCACTCTTTCAACACTGCCAAGTTCAATTGAATGAAACTACAATCACACCAACCTCAACACTCTACCCTTATCGAGCGTATATTGAAACACTCTTGGCCTTTGGTGGAGAATATACAGACACACAAGGACGAGCAGCCATGTACACCAAGGATAATGATTGGGAAAATGATACTGAGGGGTTCAAACTACGCCAAAAGGTTGTGGGTGGCAAGGCATTGTTTGATATGATTGGAAGACCACATGTCGACGTTTGCGCACAAACAAGATATCTCATTCCCGGCGTCGACGTTAGAATGACGTTTTTTCGAAGTCCTGATGATTTTTACATGCATACTGAAACTCCAACTGGTACTGCTACTCAGAAGCACTATCAAGTAAAAATCCGTGAAGCTCGCCTATTGGTCAAGAAGCGTGTACTGTTACCGTCCATTCTGCTAAATCATCAAAAGCTCTTAAACTCTGGCTATCCGGCTTGTTATCCCATGAGAAAAGTAGACATGAAGAGCTATTCACTCCCCATTGGAACGCTACAACATACAAATGAAAACCTCATGAATGGACTTTTACCAGATCGTCTAATTGTTGCACTTGTAAAAGCGAGTGACCTTAATGGAAGTATAAACAGCTCACCATTCGCTTTTGGTCATTTTAACATTAGTAACATTACAGTATCTGTCAACGGTGATCAGTCGTACAAGCAATCCTTTGACATTGACTATGCTACAAATAAACATGCCGAGCCATATTATAGTATGTTTAATGCTCTTGGCGTGTCTCAAACGAGCGATGGTCCTCACATTACCATGGATGACTATGTAAATGGAAAAAC
>JAQGCB010001520.1:0-14214 GCA_034698835.1 Protaphorura tricampata
CTTCTCAACTTCTAGACTTCTCAACTTCTAGACTTCTCAACTTCTAGACTTCTCAACTTCTAGACTTCTCAACTTCTCAACTTAACTTCTCTCGCCCTTGGGGAGAAACTCCAAAACACGTCTACCTCCGGCTGAGTCTCAAGAGCAAGTCCAAGAGACAAGAGACAAGACTGGAAATGTTGAATTAGAGAGTTTCGATTTAATAGAGGGTCCAATGTGCAACAAAACGAACAAATTCTCTCCCGTACCTTAAGCAGTGCAGTGGTCTCTGGTCTGGCGAGAGAGATCCCGAAAGCGACAAGGCAACAAGTGATATCTTCTTCCATCACAGAATAGGTGTCATCATCCAGTTACTGAATTGTGTGAATTGAAAGCTCCGGCCACATTCGTTCCACAAGTCTGATCCTCAGAAATTGTTTGCGAATAATCTGGATGATTCAAGACAAGGGCATTAGCTTTTACATATACAGAAATGAATCAAATAAAGTAAATGAATTGCAGTCAAGGACTTACGTAGATTCCACTGACTGTTCGTAGATGCCTATTGAGATCTCGAGTGTTTTGTATTGGGAGAAAGTATGGTACGGAGACTTGGAAAAAATAAAAATTGTCGGACAGGGAATTTCAGAGACGTCAACACTCGATGAGAGGAATAATAGAACTGAGGATTCAAATTAATTATCGGTGTAGGTCAAAGTTTGTTGATTTGGTCAAAGTCGAGGTTTCCAAAGCTTCCATGGAGACGTAACGTAATTGAATTATGGATTCTTGGCATCTTTCCGTCAATTTTATACGCTTTATACTATTTCTGGTAAAAATTAGTATTCAGATTCGCATCATGCATGCTTGCGTATCCACGAAATCTGCCATTGTCATTTCGATTTTGTGTTCTGATGGATAACGCTACATTATTATGCTTAGTTTCGATACAACTCCACAGGACTCCCCAGTTTTACAAAGAAACTGACTGAAAAATACTGAAAATAAAAAAATACCCAAATCATATTTTTTTGCAGTTTTTCATTAAATATTGTGAAATATTAAGATGCGAAATTATCCCAATCCGAGATTCAGGACCATCTGGTGGTTGACGGCGAGGACGGAGATGGGAGAATTCGAAAGCGTCAATTTCTGGTGGTAAAATCAAAGGACCGACTGAGTTTGAAATTCAATTGCGTTTTTTGAACATTGGAAGGGAAGGAAATAATTTAAGCGCCGGCTTTTATATTTTATCAGTGATTCTTCAGTGATTTTGTGATAACACGCTAATCAACCATATTACTTGCTGTTACCCGTCATCGTAATTAACCGGACGACAAAATGGTTCGTAATTAATTTTTTATTCCATTTTCAAATATATCATAGTATACTTAGTTAAGACAACTTTTTAAACTCAAAGTTATTCAATGAGCTACACGAAATGATTTTAATTTTAATCTTTTGATGATTTCAGACGATCAGCAAGAATAATAAAATGCTGCAGCACATTAACTTTAGGATTCGGGTCATGTTGCAAGACTCCCGGACTTTCATTGGCACTTTCAAAGGTAAATTCTGGAAGGGTCATTGTAGTGTGTAATTGTGATGCCGAGTTGTTCATTTTTTTAAAACATTTCTTTGCTCTTTCTAACTTCGATTATTAGTTCCACATCACAGCTCTAAATGTAGATCTCTGTGTTTGATTTGTAAAATATGTTACTAATGAATGATTTTTTTAGAGAGCAAACCATTCTTATTCTTAATGTAAAAATCAGGAGTAGAAACCATAAAAGGTCACTCACCTAATCTTCCTCCTTTCCATGAAAGACAAAACTGTGAGTAAATGTTGAGTATTTAAAAATACTTCATCTGAGTACTATTTATATGTGGCCAGATACGGTCCATATCTGCCCCTGCGTTAGAAATTTTTGGAACGTTCAAATCATAGAACCATACTAACGAATATTCGTAGTAAACTTGAAATGATTATCATGAATGGACGGTCTAAGGGTCTAGCCTTGTCTGAATTTGACAGAAAGTGAAGTGGTTTCCTTGTAATATACGACTATACAGAATTAATCGAAATTGTCAGAGGACTAACTTCTCATTTTTTAAAAACTATGTTTCAGCCTTTGACAAGCACATGAATTTGATCTTGGGTGATTGCGAAGAGTTTCGCAAACTTCGTGCTAAAGGAAAGGGTGCTCAAGGAGAGCGAGAAGAAAAACGAACCCTTGGATTCGTACTTCTTCGTGGAGAAGGGATTGTCTCCATCACTGTAGAGGGACCACCACCCCCTGATGAGGGTTTACCTCGTGTTCCAATTCCAGGAGCTATTCCAGGACCTGGATTGGGTCGTGCTGCCGGTAAGTCTTTTTTTAATGAGGCAGAAGTAGTTTTTATTGGATGTCATATTAATACATTGTGTATCCACAGGTCGAGGAATGCCATCCGGCCCACCTGGTCCTGTGCCACCAGGACTTCAAGGGCCTGTTAGAGGAGTGGGTGGACCGTCACCTCAGATGATGGCGCCCGGAAGAGCTGGAGCTCCAGCAGTCACAGCTCCTCCACAGTTACGTCCACCACCTGGACCACCTGGTATGCCGATGCAAATGAGACCAGGGATGCCACCACCCGGAATGGGACCACCTCCGGGAATGATTCCTCCACCTGGAATGCCTCCAGGCATGATGGGACGCGGTGGCCCTATCCCACCGCCAGGAATGCGAGGACCACCACCACCTGGAATGATGCGCGGAGGTATGTAAAATTTGCTCATCTTGGTTAACTTAATTTTTACATTATTCAATGCACTGCAGAAAATAAGTTTTAATTTTGTCTTGTATTTTTCAGTTCCACCACCACCTGGTCGGCCACCGCATTTTTAAATTTTGTGAAGTTGAAACTTTCTAAGAACTGTCAGTATGATTTACTCATTCGCAGACTTATTTCGTTTGGATAAATATACTGAATACTTATAATTTTTGAATATTCAAATTTATTATTTTAAATGTGTATTACTTCACATTGCAGTTTTGAGAAATTAAAACAATCTGTAAGTTAATTTCTCGTCTTGGAGTTGGGTCTATCTTGACATATAACTTGCTCAGAAATTACGGGTACCGGATCAGTGACACAGATAATTCCGAACTTTTTTTGACGAAGAAATTAGATATTGTCTAGTTTAGTTTATTTGTATCATCAGAGGGAAAGTCAAATTCAATTTATATAGTCTTTGAGGTCGGACAGGCTATTTCTTCCGTTTGGGAGTTTGGATTTTTAATATTAGGGGCATTGGGCAATTTGGATATTTTAACATTAGAAGAGGCATGGGCCAGCCCAATATGATTTTTTAATTTATTTGATCTGATTTCTTTAGTAAAGCGTCATCTAAAGGCATTCAGGATTACAAGTATACTTTAATTGATTGTCTTATAATGGGCACGCTCCTTAAAGACTGGACCCTAATTGTAACATTAATTTTTAATTTTCTACATAATTCTTGGCATTTTGGGAGAAATTGGCTGTCAGTTTGAGGTTATATTGAATCGGGGATTAACGCGCTCACTAAAACTACCCTATAATAGCCTTAGCCTAGTAGGTATTTTAGTTTCCTCAGATACATATGTAAACGAACGTCAGAGCAGAAGCCTTGGCCTTAATATTTGGTTTGATCTTTTCTCTTTTACATTTTCGATCCCGTGAAGGACAAAGAACCGCAAGTGGAAATCTAGAAGGAAGTTGAAAATTCTACTCAAATATTACAAGTCAAACTATGGCAAGTTAGGGTTTTACAATTACTGAATTGTTGCGTTTGAAACTTGCGTTACTCTGTCACTTAAAGAGGTGTTGAAAGGAAAGACAAGGTCCCAACCAAAAGCATTGGTGTGCTTTGGTCTTGACAGAGAATCTTCAGAAGGGCGCTCACGTGCCACTTTGACTTTTTTTGTCAGAAGACGTACTAATTAATTTTAACTCCAAAGGTTAAAACGTTGGACTTTGGACTTGGCATGCGAACTGTTGTATTTGTTTGAAGGTGAATGACAGCGGAAATGTATTGAAAGGCCGTACAAATTCTCCCAAGTTGTGATGAATCAAAAAAATTATGATTGTTTATTGATTATATTGATCTAAATTCAACGCGAAGAATTGCTAATCGCATTTCTGGAGATTTTGTGATTGGAGAGGGTTTCCGCAGTTCGGAAATACATTTTATTGTATAGATATATCATGCGGTGCGATTCCCTTAATTATTTAGACTTCATTCTAAGAAGCCACCTCGAAATTCGAACCATGATATCGGGGCTCGCTGCGCTGCTGGTGCTACAATTTCGGAAGTTTTCCAATGCTTTCATCAACGCTCCACAATGACAATATCGGAAGAATTCTGCACAAAAATAATTTATTATTCCCGGTTGTTTACCTTTGCCTGTCATACATAGCATTCGAGAAATTCGAGATTGATGATAGAATCTGAACTAATTAAATAAAACTGTCATCGCTCTCTTGATGATATGCAGTCCAAGACCACCTGCTAATCACATCACAATAAAGACATGTACCGTACCGTACATACCGTAGAGACCTTCTTATTTATTTCAGATTCCATGAAAAAACAGAGTAATAAATAAAACAATGCCGTGTATTGCTACATGTTCTGCGTAAAGGAAATTCATGAAGGAGTATTCGTTCCACGTGCAAAAGGTCAATTTGGACACAGTTGTCCTTCTGGTAGAATATGTGATACCATAAAACCATAATAATTTCAACTCCAATTCCTTCCTACGCTTATACCATACGCTGGCTCAAAAAAATTTCGACTTGTATTCTCGATCCATGGGGTAGGGGGAGAATCGAGAACGTTTGCCAAGTCAGTCCTTTTCTACGAATATTTCTAAATGGGCCTGGACGGGGCCAACCTCAGATCATACGCACATAATCTCACAGATTTCACTTAATATTTTCGCGTTTCGGGTTAATGTCAACTAAAAGTCTTGACTCGACCAAAATTCGCCAGTCCTATTCTTCTTGAGCCTTTAACAAAAATATTTCTTTCAATTTGGCATTTTAATTCGGGAAACCGGAAACCCTCTCCCTATTCTGCAAATTTTTGGTAACATATCGATTTTATCTTAAGCGCCAGCCATGTAGGACCGGGACTACCATATCAAACCAAACCGTTTACTTTTGGCTCATCATTGATTGAAATTATGAAGAGGAATAGGCATGGTAGTCTAGTAAGCAGTATAGCTAGAAAACTAGTGAGTAGTTCTAGTTCTCCTAGTTTCACTTGTTTTGCGTGCCCTCACGCACAGTGTGTGAGGAGAGGACGGAAGAAGAAAAAAAAGAGTCAAGTATTCGTCGTAGCCCGTAGCCGTCCCTCCTCCCCCGCACGTGTCGAGAAAAGTTCAATGTCCCTCACCCTTTCCTCGTCTAATAAGAATAAATGTGCGTATCGTGTCCCAACCAGTATGTATGGAATGGAATGGATGGATAGTATGACTATGACACAAGATTTGGATTACGACAAAAACTGCTAAACTATGCATAGCATTTCGTATCTCAGGCACTGAAAATGACTGAACAATAAATGTTCTTTGTAAATGCTTTCCCATGTACGATCATACAACTACAACTTCCTTCATTGTGCTTTTCCTTATACATACGCATATACGCATCCTGATTTCACACCCAGTTGAAATACAAACAAACAATTCGGGAGAATATTGAAAGGTGAAGAAAGATGTTATGACAGTGAGTGTGTAAAAATTACCATTATTTTCTCTCATTGAAATCGGCTCCAATATGTCCCATTTTATTATGAACATGAGTTATGCAGCATAAAACTTGATGAAAGTGAAAATATTTCCAGAATATAATTTTTGCTTGTCCCCAATCCAGTGTTTTAACTTGGTTGTGGTAACATAAGGCGTCGTTTAACTTTCTCTAATGAGGGTCCGATTCCTTGGGTTTGCATGGGCAGACTTTTTCCTGTATGCTTACTTTAAGTTTTTCCTGAACGAGGATTAGCTTCGCTAAGAGAAGTAAGAGATCTTATAACCTCGTCAGAATCAAATTAATCCAGTGTCAAGTAATGTGGAATATTGAACAATCGATTATTGGCATATCATGCGATTTATTACATTACACAACACATACTGCTAGCTTTTACGCAAACATATAGAGATCTAAGAATTCAGGGATCCGAATCCGACAGAAATCGGTTAGAAAATTGTCGCATCATGGTGTTTCCATATACATACTATTATGATTCGGGTTCAAGTAATTACAGAACGGACATTATAATGTAAAATGCGGTCGGATGACATTAAAATTTGTTTACGAAAGTCAAAAACAGGATAGGATAATGAATGTTTTCGCCTTGTTTTTGTCATGAATGACAATCGTGAGTGCGTGCGGATTAACTTTTTAAGTGTACAAAATATTATACAAAAATGAATTAAAGGTTTTCAAAGTCAAATGCATAATAACGTACGTAACGTAATACGTACACTACATAATATGCGTGTTCTTGGGATTATTCTCGAATCTCTATTAGTTTGTTTGTTACATTATTTTGTTTTTCCTTCCTTAGTCTAACGTAGTCCTTCCTTAGGTTATTGAAATCAAGGAATTTGTTGCAAGGCGATACATGTACACGTGCGTAAAAATGGTTTTTGTGTATGGTTACGCGTTATTTGTTTCACCAGCCAGCCGGTTCAATGTTTCTTTCAACCAGTTTAGGACAGGATGATAGGGATATGCAATAATTATGTTTGTGGACAGGGTCAGACTCAGTCTCACACCAAGGTCAGTATAAAATTTTATTCCCTCGTACTTACACACTTAAAATCACCAGAATGAACTAAACAAAAAAATAACTGCTCATCCAACCGGAACAAATTGTGTTCGTGTGTCCTTCCAGATAATTGTGTGCGTTATGTTCTAAAGCTCAGAAATAAATGTCGAATCAAACGGAATGAATTTAATTCAAAAATGTTTGCATCGGGCGTGGACACAATGCTATTATTAGATTTAGGCATGAATTTGAAGGTGAGCTATTTCTAGTGACAAGTAGGTGGGGAAAGTATATGCTCTACGAAGGAAGAAAGTTCCGGAGAAAGGAATCAAGAATTATTTAATATGATTCCTGTCATCCCACAGACGTCTTGAAGAAAAATGTCAATTAATCCGCGTCCATTTATAAGGAGTAGTCGTAAGCAGTCAAAAAGAAATAAAAAACTTTCTGCACTCCTATTGGAATTTTGTAATAAAGGTTTTAACAATAATAGTGTGTATACAAATACGAGCAGATGTCCAAGTCGCCCGTAAACAAAATATTGGCTTTAATTTTCGATCAAATTTTACATCAGCCTGATTCAATGAATAATGATTTCCGCGTTAAAATTTGGAATGACCCGTAGATACAGGGTCGGACTCCGGAGACGACGGATCCCGGAGATACAAGATACTATTTCTTCTTCCTAAACATAATCAGTTTTGAGCTGACACAATATTTTTTTTTTCAACTCTGAATGAGAGTTTCTGTATTTTCGGCAGCACAAATGACAATATAAATTATTTGAGCATGTAAAACAATACATAGGACTCATTTAACCCTAACTGAACTGTTAACTATTTGTAACTCTCAATGCCTAAATTAATTATAGCGTTCTCGCCTTGTTATTTTTGCAAGCACGTGTACGTTAGAATTCGTATTCGAATAATGAATAGAAGAACAAATACAAAAAGGATGAGAAACCTTCGAACAAATTAATCATATTCTAATTGGGTACACTACAAAGGTATCGAATCAATGAGGAACTTATAGCCACTGTTACTGATAAAATATGGTCCAGGTCCAGCAATCAAAAAAATCAGGGCAGTAGGACGAAAGAGAAGTCCAAGGCTTCCACGTGTTGGAACTATCGACTAAACCCAACCAACTTTGTTCTCGAATAAGACAGCCGAAGTAGTAGTCAAGGAATGTGCGAATGTGAACTTTTGCAAACTCCCTGCACCTACGTACTACTGCTGTTCCTTGTTCCGCAATCCGATGGGATAGGCCGGAGTAGGTCAATTTGCTTTTAAATGTAACCCGAGCATAAATTACTAATAGAAGTTGAATTAATCATACCCGAAAGCTAATATGTAATGTGTTAGAAAAATAGAATGCGAAAATCACATATATTTTACTAGGAAAGAAGTGCCTAAGTTTCCATGTCATAATCTGAAAAATTGGATGAAGAACACTAAACGTGTTACGAATACAAAGAAATGTTACAAATTAGCCGGCAAAACAAAATTTCGGTGCATTGCTGGAAATTTTTTACATTTCAATCAGACATATTGTTGCAAAAGATAAATTATATATATTTCGCATATACCCTAGATTAAACACTTTATGTTTTAATTCCCAACTGATTTTCCGAAATACGCACAGATTATTACGTAGAATTTTAAATAGAAACTACTTACGACGCAAAATCGCAACTATTCAAAATTGTGCGAAGATGCTTTCTCCGAAGAAAGTATGAATGGGAGAAAGTCAACAACCATGCGTATTGATTTGCAGAGTGCGCACATGAAACGCTACTACGTATTAATAAATGATATGATGTCTTCCGTGGAATATTTCTACACAATGTCATCAATGTAAAATGTAACAACCGATATTTCAGTTGAGTTTTTCAATTCTAATGTTGAATGTAATCGTCGTTGCGGTTAACTTATTATTTTATCTGTCGCAACTTTCCTCGCCGTGCCAGTTAGCTGATTAGAGAATAAGATGCAGAACTATTTCTAAATGCTTCAATGTAAACTGAGAAATGACCGAATTTCTTACTTCCATATTGAACTTACTTTTATTTTATATGCCAAAATGCCAACCCTGTTTAAAAACGTACCCCACGAAGTTCCATCCGTATTCTAGTTTCCTAATCAAGATATACTCCCCCCAACTCCATTATCCGCTCTAAATAATTCGCATCCCGTCCCGTCTTTTGAGTGATAACATAAGTGAAGTACGCGTGTAAATTCAGAAATCCCAAAATTCTAATATTAGAATCCGATTCATTTTTAGCGACAACTACCACGACCATGACATTATTATGAAGTACCCTGTTTTAAAAAGGTTACCTATCATATTCTTAGCCGGATACTTCAATATTAATTCTTCATGATCGGCGTCTCATGCTCAAATATATATATGTGGGCCAACGGACAAGCTAGAGGCTTATAAAAATAATCATTGGAATGATCAAGTTAATTTTTGCGGTCGACACGTCAGACTTGCAATACATGTAGCCATTGCATTGTGTTGCATATAGCCAGCTACTATCATCCTGCTGGTGGGCAAGAATTGGTTTGTTAATTACTAATCCACTAAAGTCACTGGGCTTTTAATCCAACGTCAAAAGCAGTAAGCAAAGTTACATAATCTCGATCTACCGAGTTTGAAAACCTAAGATTGCGTGTTCAACATGTTTAAATCAGTTTTGGACGATGAACTTGAGTTTTATGTAATACGATCAATTTTGCGAATCAGGTCAACTGTTCTAGTCAAATTAAAAAAACTTCCACGAATAAATCATTATAAAAATAATTTCGTGTTCGTGTTATCTAGTGTCATGTCATGCATCATATCGTCGTAATTAAACGAGAAGTACTTCATAAACTAGAATTTTACTAAATATACGGAAAACGTATAACGTATTTATAGCCATTAATCCTATCCATCCTTTATTCAATTGCTATGCGTGATGCTTGCACGCACGACGACACCGGCACCACACATTTTAAGAGTGTCGTCGTCGGGCTCGGGCCATGGCCAGAAATATCTACAAGTTAAGCTCGAGTTGAAGCCAAAACCTGGAGAAAGTGCTTTGCTCTGAATAAACAACTCGAATGTTCATGAACATGACAGGTCACGAAGAATTAAGCCAAGCCACGAGGATCTCTTTTTTGAATGAAATCGAGGGCAAGGTCCTCTAGTCCTCTAATTCCTCCTGTTTTATCCAGTTATTATTAAAAATAACAATGTAAGTTAATAGTAAAATGTCCATGCCTCGTGTGTGGGGTTATATTGTATGGACATTCGTTCTAGTTCTACTTCTGGTCAAAACTGTCATAAAATCGCGTATATCATATCATAATAGGTTATGCATGATAAATACTCTTGTGTACTAACTAAATGCTGTCAAGTTAGTTATTTAGTGGTCACAACAAAAATGACAGAAGTCGTTGTCGTTCCTCCTCAGTGTCAGTACTCGTTTTCTCTTTACTGACTTAAATTCCAATTCTATTCTAAATGGAATATGGGTGAGGAGCCAGTACCTAGTATAATAATAATGAAATGAGCACTACACTACAACTACGATACGTAAACGAACGCAATGTTGTGCCTCATAATAAAAAGAGAACCCAGTTTTTTACTGACTGACTAACATTACATACAAGTTCGGTATATATGGTATAATGGTATTATGGTAGTATGCTATGGTATGTGGTTGAGGTTTGTGGACGAAACGGAGAGCAATAGCCCAGCGTTGAATTTTAGGTCGAAGGTCGTGGATTCCCACGTGGAGCTGAGTTCGGAACGTGTGGTGGGCGTGTACGAGAGGAGGGACTTCCATTCAGAAACTCCAACTCCAAACTCCAAATAATTGTCTGAAGTCGTCTCTGAAATACTCTGAATCAGAATCAACCTACCTTCATGTGTTATACTCAGGTCTACGCATCTTTTCTACGACCAAGACAACAACAAACAACTCACTGACTTCTTTTCCCAGGTTTTACTCTTAAAACGCAAAACACGTACATCTGGTATGTACGAGTACAATCAACAAACTCGAGACCATCTTATTTTGAATGCTTTTTTGATTTCTTTTTGTTAAAAATATGGGAGACACAAATATTCTGGAGTCTTGGATGTTGGAAAGCCAAGTTTTCCCACGAATGCAAAACCCCAAAGTAAACAAAAACAAGATGGAAATGTTATTTTGACATTTTTGTGAAATCTTCAATCCAGGTTTTCTGCAGAAATCTTCAGCCGAAGGATGTGCATTAAATATATGGAGTCGAAGTAAAATAGTAATGTCTGGTTAGAATAAAATGTTATGCAAACTCAGAACCGGGCTAATTGTCTAAAATCCGGTTAGTCTGAAGTGTACGCATTTTATTGTTTAAGTTTTCGAAACTATTTGAGGGACTTTGCGGAAGCATGTGAAATACTTATGTCAATTATCATGCAAATATATTAGCTGGACAATCTTATTAAAAAATTATAATTGCGTAAAATGGTTTACTTTATCCGCGAGCCAACGCCAAAAAAATTGAACTGTGAAGTAAAGCGTGTAAAAGAGTATTAAAGTTAGAGTATATAGTAATAGTAATATTGAAATTCATTAACCCAGAAATAGTAATAGTACTTTTCAACAACTATTAATCTAATATGAAGTAATTTAACATATATTTAATTTATATGTAATAGTACATTTCTGCAAATGACTGTAAATTCGCTCAGATTACTATAAAAATAACCCATTTCTGAGGAAATCATATTTCGTGAGATTATTACCATAAATTAAGTATGACGAACAGGATAGCGAGAATTAACTTTTTCCGGTAAATACTGCGAAAAGGTTCAATAATATGAGTAATGAGTTTACCGTGTAAATGATCCAACTTAATATTGAATCACAAACAATGACACGACATTATAATGTCTAATCGTCCATGGATGCATATTCATTGACATTTTCTTGATTTCTTGAAGTCATCAAAAGAGAAATATTTTTCTAAGTACGTCAAAGAAGTGGTGTCAAAAGCAATATGTTTTCCTTGCATAAACATAGAGCTACCCTAACAAAGAGGCACGATTTCTGGAGAAACGGAAACGTTACACTTCCAGGGAAATAAATAATCCCCTACCACAAAAGTATGACGGTCAGACTATCATTCTGGTATGGTAGGGAGAACTGATTCGTGGAATGTATTTTCTTAATTAAAGCCACGAAGACTTGATCGAACTTTGACTTTCACTCCTGTCCTAGTCCTGAGCCAGGAAGTGAGAATCCACCAACATACTCAACAGTATTGTCTGTCAGATAAACCGGATAATTCTGCAATTTCTGCATCATGCATGTAAAAATTTCTATATTCATTTTAGGAGCGAGCGATGCGACACCTCATGCGATTCAAATCTTTGGAAAATTACGAAACCAAATTAGTGTTTCCTGTTTGCAGACTCCAGTTGGGGGAACTGGGAGTTGGGACGGAGGTCATATATTATTAATAGACTTACGGACCAGGAAACTACTGATTTTACAAACAAAAATAATAGTAAAATATTGCATTACTGTCGAAAAAGCTTAGAGAGCACCTTCCTCGGCACGTGCCCGATGCTTGAAGGAAATTCTTTTTAATATATTATTGCAACATAACAATAACAGTTTGCAAATGATTGGTACTGGAAATTCTTAGACGTAACAGTAAACGCGCAATGTAAATGCAATGAATTCAGATTATTTCTAACACACGATTACGACAGGGAAAATAATCCAGTGATCAACCTATTTCGTCTCAAGTAAACAAAAATAGAATCCCTCTTTTTTCGTCATTGACGAACTCAAAATAACAACACAGATTGTGACGACTCATTTCAAATATTAATTTTCCAGTTCAAATGGGAAGTAGACGAGTGTTTCATTCGTCAGTTCCAGAAATCTGGAATCATGAGTCTTAAACAAAACTATCGTCATAAACATTACGGAAGGTTGGCGGTCGGTGTAAGAAAAGTGAACTTCCAAAATGTACGGATAATACGGAAAGCATCAATCAAAACCTGAACCTGTCTTGAAACCCACACTCCTACCTTCAGAATCTCATATTCCCCTGAGTACAAACACCTCAATTATTCGAGTCTCATATTCCCCAGAATGCCAACATGGTTATCAGTCTCGTCTCACATTCCCCAGAATACAAGCACGCCAATCAGCCTTGTCTCATACTCCCCCTTCTCTGTAACGTATAACTAGCGCTGAGTCTGGAACTGACTTTCGTATTCTCAAAAAGATTCTGATAATCACCATCGTATGAAATGTCAAGGAATCCGAACCCGATTCCAATCCCAGTGTTCCCAGTACATCAAATCTCGTCTTTATACCAGTTTTAACTGTTTTAGGTCAAACTCATTTGGAAAAGTACACAAGGCGATGACAAGTGTTAATGTTAACTTGCTGTTCCTGCCATTCAACAATTAAATTCTCACGTTCATATTCATCTTCCTTGTAAAAAGTCTAGGGTAAATTGTCTCAATCAGCATCAATCTCAAGAAATCCAAGGAATTTCAACGCCTAAATTACCTCGCACGCGCTGACTTCCTTTACCTTTACCTTGGTCTTGGTCTTGGAATCTTATGTCCTTTAGTACTGTACCGTAACCAAAGATAATTCCTCTGTCAGTCTCTAAAATAATACTGGTATATCATTAAAGATTACATTACAATTTACAAATCATCGTTTCTTTTACGCTTGAAGCTTACGCACCGCACTCGCACTCCCATGCATGCATGTCTATACACTCATACGCAGATACACATACATAATTATTATTTTCCTTCTCTTATTGAAGTTAGTTGACCTCGTTGGAGGTGTCGAAGGCTAAATGTTTATAGTATTAGTATTGCATGTACACCTTTAACTCTTTAGGGTCCCCTCTTGTCATTCATGAGCTCATACTCACGCATATATACGCATAAAATGAGAAAGGCTTAAATAAATGGGATACCAATGGCATGGGAAAATTGTATTGTGTCGTATTGTAATGTATGTATGGGAGAGATTTTAGTGTACACTGCCGACTATTCAGTGTTATGTTATTTTTTTAGGGTGGATTTAGATTTCACCTTCGTTCGCCTTCGCCTTCTTTTTTTTTTATACAGTGCTTTTGGGGTTCTTCTGGTTCTGGTTGCGTTTGCATTGCATTGCGTTGCGTTGCGTGCGTATTCCAATGCATTGGGCTCGGTCAACTCTTTTGGAGTCTTCATTTGAGAAGTGTAGATTGTGCCGGGTAGAACACTTCCCGGTTGTTGTCCATGTCTTAAGCAGTACATATACGAGAACCACTGCTCAAAATTTGTCCATACTACTATATAACATTATTTGGGTTGGACAACTTTTTGGTGTGTCCTGGACATTTACATTACATTACATCACATTTGCTCTACTTTGTCTG
>JAQGCB010001521.1:0-14204 GCA_034698835.1 Protaphorura tricampata
ATACATAACCCTATGTATTGTAAAGGTTGGCGGAATGGACTGTCGTCAGGCTCTCTTCGTGTCAAATCGAGTCAAAAGCGACGTATCGTGTACATTATAGTACCCAGCCATCGATAACATAATATAATTCATGCAGTATTTTCATATGCCTTCGACTGAAACTACATTTAACTCTTTTTAATGTCTACTTGCACGGGTAGTTTGAGGTGCTGGGCATGGCCCTATTTTTTTCATCATGTGGGAATAATGCAGTATTATGTTGGTTGTGTGGTAAAATGGAAAGCTAATATGTGCCACTCCCTCCGTTCTAGAAATTCCTTTTTCCCTCATGATTGTTCAATTTTGGAAATAAATTTTTCAATCCAGACAACTATACGTCTTTTCACACGCACGAGAAGTGTCTCAAAATACGCACATTCTTTTTCTAATTCAGTCCGTTTGCATTTAATATATTCGTGTGGCCAAAAATGTGTAAAATTTGAAGTTCGAATTCTTTGCTAAAACATTCTTCGATTCCATTTCGATGAGCTTTTGTAGGTCTAATTTGTTAGATTTTCATATAAATACTAATGCAGGGATATTGGGAATAATAGTTATTCTTGGTCATTTTAACTCATGTCACAATTTTTCCTGCTGAATTTGTATCTTATAGTTTCAGTGGAAATCGTGTACACCGTTGCATTATTCGTATGTCAAAATAATTCTCATTAGTATGCGGATCAAAGTTTACAGCTAAA
The DNA here is from genome assembly GCA_034698835.1 of Protaphorura tricampata. Taxonomy (NCBI): domain Eukaryota; kingdom Metazoa; phylum Arthropoda; class Collembola; order Poduromorpha; family Onychiuridae; genus Protaphorura; species Protaphorura tricampata. The sequence continues at coordinate 738 of JAQGCB010001521.1, forward strand.
GGCAATCGTCATCCAATATTTCCCTGGTGAAAGTATTCCCATCATCTCATCTGTTCGTTCATCACTTCTGTATGGAAAGGCAATTACTTTTGTAATAAATAAAAGACATCAGATTTCCAGGTCGCGTTCGACGGTAGAATTTGTGGATTTGTCTCCAGCGGAGCGGAAGCTAATTTTCTCAGTACGTTGACAACACTTTACAAGAATACATATGAGGGAGGGAAATGTGTGCGAAGGAGTAATTACATACGTTCTCGAAATTCTTAAGAATAGCTGCGCCATGAGTTTGAGCTCAATTTTTCGTACTAGGTGCTCTACATACTCGACTCGTGTTGTATTTTCTCGGTCTTATTCCATGAGTGTGAAAAAGTGATGTGAAAGATTTATTCATAGACTTTGGTCAGAGATATTCGGTTTGGATTCTGAGGAGCAAGATTTGAATTGGAAGGAATGTTGGGAGTTCATAAGAGTTGTAGGAAGTAGTCGTGTAGGAAGGAAGGAAAAGAGCGACGGCTGGGTGGACGGATGCCGCATTGGCCTTGATATATAAATTCGTGAAAATCCCTAAAGCAGGACAAGGAGGATTGAGAGGGCCTTTTCAGTCAGCAAAGAACATTCTCGAGTCTTGCACGACCGAACATAGTTTTCCCTAGATGACCAGGCGGGACTCCTCCAGAGTTATTTCTTGTCTTTACCTCATAGTTCAAGAAGGAGCACAGGCCGGCACGTTTCATCCTTTCTGGGGGGAAATTGGTGGCAGGCAGAACTGGGGAAAGTTCAAAACCCCCCTGGTATGTTGATGTTTTGAGGTCACTTTAATTTAGGGGAAGATTTGTCCTTGAGGGAAATCAACAATTCACTGGAAAATCCTTTTAGTGGTTTCCGTAGTGCATGAATAAGGTAGCCTCGCTAACGCTTTCCCCAATAGGGTAGTAATTAAGATTTTCAATGGACCATCGAATGTACTATTTTCGATCACATGTGTGTTACAATGTTGGTCGTGCCCGATGCATGACCTGCATTTTTTAATGTATTTTACTTGTTTTTTTAAAAATATATTTGAATACTGATATGACCCACATTTGTAATCTGTCTGATCTGAAAATGCTCGAAAAATGAACAATGAATGACGACGCATTTTGAAACCAGAACCAAGAAAAGGAGCCAGAACATGTCCTATTGTATATGTATTTATTGAAGGGAAAAAGGCAAATGCGAAATGCAGGACAAGGCACGGCCGTGGTGAAGTGTACATTGCTGTACATACACACTTTCACCAAGAAGAGACAAGGGAGGAATTCTGTGCATGTATGAGTATTGCTCTCAAAACCTTCGTGTTGGATTATTGACACTTTCTCTTCGAATTCGTTATTATGCCCTTTCCGTACTCTCATTACTATCTTGCCTTGAGTTCTACACAGGGTCTGTACCATACATTTTTCAACGGGAGCCCAAGTTGAAATGCCCATCTCATGCCATGTAATAGCACTACATTTATAAAAGGCTCAGCTTAAACCTCACGACGCGAAACGGACACAGACACACATAAAATGGTATAGGGTCGGTCGGTGGGTCGGTGGGTGACTCGGTTAGACCGTTTTTATTTTTTCTCTCACTTGCGCCAATGAACTCTGAACTAATGCTTACTCTTCAAAGACTTTTTTATTTGTTGTTTTGAACACCATTCCTATTAGAAATTGGTTGTCAAACTTTTAAGGTATGAGAAATGAAGCGACTAGCGACCCTACTTAATTTGTAAGATGATAATTTCGTTTTGGTCCGGAAAATACTCTAACGTCTTACGACACACCCCTGAAATAGGAGATTTGTTCAGGAGATTAAGATTTAAGATGCATCCGGACGGGAAAAGATTTATTAACTGCGATTTCGGTTAATTGAGTTGTGGTAGTAGGTAGTTTGAGTTTGACCACGTTGAACCTTCTAGTTCAACTTGTCTCATAGCTAACTGACGTTACCTGACATTGCTGCGTGTATCTGACAACAATGATGGTTTAATTAAGGACGGGTTGTTTGTTGCTAGCTGTCTCCTTAATTTATCTCTAGGGAGTGCTTGGGTCAATTGAGCGGTTTCTTAAAATAGAACACTTCATGTAAAGTTTCAAGTTTAGCCCATGCTTCTCTTCTGTCTACTTTTACTTCTGCAGAAGGAAATATACAGGTGGAGTTGAATGGAAGAAGTGTAAGGTGAAAGCATTTGAGGTAGGTTGGCTTTTGGGTAAGTCATTATGACTAGGTTTGGGCATAGTGTTAGTTGATGTTGATGAACAATAATGAACTTTGACGGTTTTGACGGTGACATGTAAAATGGAATATAATCGGTCCTTGTAAGACTAGACTACAGAATCTCTGTGAAGGAACTTGTAGCGTTTATTCAAAATTGGTGTTTGGAATTTAATCCGGATGACAGGAAGAGACTTTCTCTGACAACGACGGGGACACGTGACATTTACATTTATTGAGTCTGACTTGCAATTCTCTGCCTCGACACTGTATTTGACATTCTATTCTTTTGCCTCGATGGGTTTTATTTTCTTCGATTTGTGAATGTCGCTCCGTATTTCCTGTCTCAATTGACTATACACTAATACAAGTTGATCCTTTTTGTGTCAACATGGTTTTGTTTGGTCGAATCTGTACTTCAAATATTTCTAACAATCCATACGGCATATTAAATTTGTTTTCTGCATAGGGCTGAGTGCCAAAGTCAAATAAATCGAGATGATTATGATTAAATTTGTTGTCACTTTACACGTTTAAGGTAGCGCGGTTTGTGAATGATTTTTTTAAAGGAGTCTGACAATTAATGAATAGTTTGATTTTTTAAATCTACTTACCTCAGTTTTGTAATTTAGGTTTATATTGTGTAACAGGTACTGTTTTTTTTCTTCGGAAAGTGTATATTGTCGTATTTTGTTGTTTCGTGACCACACCCGATGGTGTAAATGAGGAAATACGTATTACAAACCCGTGTTACTAAATAATTCCGTCATAAATACAAAGTAATAGAATTATTCGAATATTAAAGTTTGTAAGAAGTGTGGAAGGGTTAAATGGTTTCGTTTGTTGGAGATTCTGAGCTTTTGAAATTGTCTTCTTTAGGAATGCATGTATAGTCTGACTTGATAATTTAGTACGTCTGGGAATTCTCGAGCAATTCTACTGCCTTAAAGCTGCCGGAATGTGTAAAGAATTCTCGTCCTTTGGGACTTGTTACTTTTGACGGAAAATGAATACTCGGATGAGGTAGGTTGCAGGATGCGTAAAACTAGAACACCAATTTTTGTTAAGATGGGCTAGTTTGAGAGACAAACGTATTATTTACACGCATGCAATAAGATCATTTTCTTTTTTGATGGAGAAATCTGTGGAAACTACACAAGACATTTCACAGAGACTTTTCTAGAGATTGTGTCTTCTTTTATTTACACTTTTGGTTAATACGAGAAGAAAGCATATGGAGGTGAAGTTCCATTCTATTATTTCTATCTTATTTTATATTGTTGTAAATTTTCTGCTAGGTGGATGGTTTTAGTTCAGTTCAGATTTTATATGTGTTTTGTGTGTATGACTTCACGTTCATCAGACTCCAATTAAATAGAAATTAGAAATAGGTTGGTTCAAAGTTGTAGTTGTTCCAAGTTTAGCTAAATTCCCACAAAGAAATCATCTCATGGAGGGAATATTGTCAAAATGGGAGAGAATTTATAGAACACAGAAACCCGTCTTTCACAGTCTCAATTAATTATTTTTAAAATGGGGGAAATTTTACGTTGGTGTTTCTGCGTTCTAGAAATGTAGCTGAGTATAGATAAAAAAAATGTTGGAAACTTGATGCTTGGCTTGCATGAAAGTTTCATTATCGTGTCTCCATATCGTGCTTAGATATTAACGTTGCATTGGAAGCAAGTAGCTGGAGAGTATGTGGAAATGTTTTAACTGTAAAACAGAGCATGCATGGTCGACTGGAATGGATCAGGCAGGTCGATGGTCTGACATGCGAGGAGAAAATGGTAATATAAAAGACCACGCGTCGTTTCGTTCGTTCGAGCATTTCATACTCCAAGGAAATATTTTTATGAGAACCTATTGAGGTTATGAGAGGTGCAATTTAGCGTGGTGTTTATTTCACCGGAATTCAAATTTAAATGGAAAATGGGTTGGAAGCTGCTACGAACGAAGTGCTCTTTCATTTGCTCCACGTTGTAATTTCTCTCTCCGTTGCGTTTGCATCCGGCCAGGCAAGGACCTAAATCATTGGACCAAGCGGCCTTTGAATAACCAAACAACATAGGACTTCCTCTAACTCTGTACCATTTACCAATATTTCGAAGACTTCTCAGGAACGAACTCAACGGCGAAGGTGGATTACCAGATATTTTTATAGATGTTAAAAGGTGGTAGCAATTATTTAGAGTAGCTCTAGCGAGATCCCCGAAGAATTATTGGTAAGTACGACTCTTGTCAAAGGACGCGGCTTTTTCGTGTCGGCTAGCTAGTCTCCGCCGGCTTCGGTTTAAATTTTGCTACTAGATACTAGTATAGATATTTGGATCTCAAAACTCGGGTGATCATTCACTTCAAATGTATATCTTCAAGTTTTCTGGCAGTCCTGATATTGTTGTTGTTGGTTAGGGTTTGTAAATTGCTACAGATTTCTGTAGATAATTCTGGTGTGATGTACTTGTAAATTCACTTGTAAACTGGCCCGAAATGGTTACGAGATGTATTTGTTTTTGCTTCATTCATGCCACTTTTCATTTCAGGAGAGAGTTGCATTCATTGAATGTTTCCATCAGAATAAACGATGACACATTGGACAAATTATTTAACTACAATTCTAAACCCCACTGATCACAGGCTCAACATTTCATCTGACAAAGACAAGTGAAGGGTGGTATACTGTAAACCCGGTTTTATGTATTGTCTACCGTCACCGCATACTTTGTGTGGTGGGAAGAGAACACTAGATTCTACTATTGGTTTCTCAAATTCTGATAAAATCAACGTACCCGTCGTCATCTCTTGCACAGCACACACCAGCTCTTGGCAGTTGACATATGCATGCATATGTTTGGAGTCTGTATAAGCTGTAGGCTTTGACTGTGTTGTTGTGGAACTCACTCAACGTGTTAATTGTTTTCACTTGAGGAAAGTGAGGAAAGTTACTTTCTCTGAGGACATGTATGGTCTCTTTATCCCCTAGCCCTTCTATTGTCAGGGGAGTTGTAAGGTTTGTTCTCTTTGCGGTGAATTGTGCTAAAACTTGATTAACATACTCTTATTTCTTATTCAGGACACAAAATATGAATATAATGCCTATACCTCCGCTCCTTGTTGTTTCTAATGGAGCTTATGTTCTAGCTTATGATTGTTGCACCAACATTTACGTCGTGGTTGGTACATTCCTTCACTGGTGTTTCAATTAATACTTACCCTTCAATGGAAAGCTAACCCAATCTCTACAAAATTGGGTTGTTGCTTGGCCATGCATATACCACTGTCAGTAAACAGACTTTTAAAAATATTGTGACTTACTGCTTATCGTTTCTCTTTTAATGCAGTACATGACGTGAGTATCCCAATAAGTGACATGAAAATAAATTATACGGCCGAACATTTCTGTTTGAAATGCCCTTTGAAATAAGTTCGTCATCATAGTTTATTTCCGTTGAAATCAGTCTAAACACTCGATTATAATCAGAAGTGATTTGACCGACCGCCTACTACTTACTTTTCCGGGGTTATATTTTAGGGGGTCCATGAACCTGGAAGAGAAAGCACCCGCCTTAGTCCGTTTTGGCTACATTTCGTTGTCCGGTTATTGAGTACTTTCATTTCATTTTCCCCATAGCGTGCAACGGTGCAGATTTATGTATGTAAACATGCACATGAAACGTACATGTGAAAAAGACTGGTTGACTGGTCGTAGTTTGAAACATGAGAATTGAGAAATGAAATTGGTCTCGATTTCCGATCTCCCCTTCTACTACACATGAAGTCTTGCGTGAAGAAAGTTTAGCTTAAAATTCATATGTAGGGTGAAGACTGGTCGTTCTTCGTATTCTATTGATAATCTAATAGGTTGAAAGGGAGACGAACGAATGGATCTGCCGTTCTCCTTCCGTAGTTCCTCACACTCACTACCCACGTAATCTTACGCGTTTTTTTTTTCAGTTTAATAAGGAGCTGAATGTGCTAGAAAAGGCGGGGAGGTTGTACGCCAAAGCATAGTTCACACATATCGTGTTTCTTTCCGTTGCTTTCACTGACGATCGAGTCAAATGATACCATATGCATATGTTACAGGGAATGTATGGATTCAATCAATTTGTACAATGCCTGAGTTATACGAAGCAACATAAGATTTGTTGCAACTTTATTAATTCTGTACCTGTTATTCTGGCAATTCTCAATTAACCAAATTTGTTTTAGTTGTCATAATTTATAATACACTCCAATGATTCAACTGTGGATCTTATTGGTATGGGAATCGCCTCGCATAAGACTTAGTTAAAGAAATACTGAGTTTGGTAAAAATTTACAACATTGAAATTGTCAGAAGATCTCTGTAGTGTTAAAACTCTAAAAATGTATAGATTGCCTACAACACATTCCTATGATATTCATATGTCTATACAATTGGAGAAGTTGTCGCAATAGAAAGTATGACATGGCTTGCTGAGCAGTCTTTTGTACAAAATATATACTCAACCCATTCAGTCAGCATACATGTCTGTGGCATGGCTTCTGGGCTTTATGTAACTCTTTGTATTGTGGATGAAGGTGAAGAATTACACACAGGGTGGCTAACCGTGTTTTCCTGGAGTCATAGATCCGTTTTGTATTTGGCAGTAGGTCGTTAGGTGGGTCATACAGGAAATGAGACTAAATGCCTTACCCTTAAGGGGTTTCGGTTGGTGACAACGATGGTTTACACGCCATGCCATATAGACAGTAAGTATTGGAAAGCATGCCGTTCCGTTCAATTAATTACACATTTGTACTTTGTGCATGTGTACATGTGTGAATATTTACTCATGTTTTTCCATTATTTTGAGCAGCCTAATTTGTGAAGGGTAATTAAAGGATGGGAGTAAAAGTAAATTTTGTTTGCATCAATGAACATAGGGTATTTAGAATGGATGGGATGGGGATGAATGTGATGGGTGAGATGAGGTAGGACAGAAGTGATGAGAAAATCGGGTAAACATGTAGGTGAGTGACACTGCATTGCATTTATATTACTACTACAGAAAGACGGACTAGACTTTCATCACAAGGCAAGGGAATAGGCAAGGACGAGTTGGATGGTTCGTTGGAAATTGGTATAGTATCGTATGGTAGGGTACAGAATGTTGCTCTCTGGGAAAGTAGAAAGTAAATGGAAAGTAGCTAGCTAGACTAGGCTAGGCACTGCAATGGAACGGTTGTGTGTAGATATGTAAGATATCTATGCAGTCAAGTGGTAGTGGCAGTATAGGTTGCTATTGGTATGGGTATGTATGGGTATGATGGTAGAATGCAGTAGAAACTCTGTTTTTCGTTTTCTTCCGACGAGGGAAATATATTTTCCGGAGAGGTTGGCGTCGGGGTTCTCCGGGACCGGGGCTCAATGGGACGACATGGCAAGTCGTGTGGTCTCACCCACTTTCGGATCAATGGTTGAAAGTAAGGGAAAGTTTTGGGGCCTTACGACGACGAGGATAGTATTAGTGTGGTGTGCCTGGAGCTGGGTAAAAAAAGGAAAAGCGGGTAAGATAGGTAGTAAAGGCTGTAAGGCAAGGGTATTGGACTGGTCTGGTCTGGAAAATGTTAGTAGGTAGTGGAATTGGGTTATAAGAGAAAAGTCTTATAGAGAGAAAGTGTGGCCCGAATCGAACTGCTGCATCCTGTGTGTCTGCCTACTTGCCTGCCTTGCTTTTTCCCAAACCGCCGCACTCACTGCAATCCCAAAATGGCGAAAATCGTCTTGGCCCACGTCCCATCTACTCCCCAGTCCGTGGTCCTTTCACCGAGTCCCACGGCACTTGGTACCCTTTAAAGGATGGGGTAAACGTGTCCAGGGCCCAACGTCCCCTTAAAAATTAACTGTGGACGACAAGACTGACAGAGTGAAGGGTTACAAAAAAATACAAAAATATTCTCACGAACGACTGAAACCTTTTCCAGTCGGGGTGCGGTTATTGTACGTGTCGTCGTCGTCGTGTCCGTGTCGTGTGGACTTTTAGACCGTAGAGTTTTAGTTTCTTCCTTTCCCAAGAAGAAGAGGGAAGAGCGGGGCGGGAGGACACGACCAACAAAAAAAGGACAAGGCGGGTGAAAGCCGTGAAATTTTGAAGAATCTCAGGATACACAATTTATTTGAATTTTAAAATTAATTTTTGACGAGTTTTTGGGAAAAAAAGTCAAATCATCATCACATTCAAAAAGTGAAGTGCACGAGTTCTCGTCAAGTAGAGTAGAGTGGAAGGTCAAGTCAGGTCAGGTCCCAGTCGCTTGCTCAGTTTTCCTGTGAAAAAAAAAGTTTTTTGGACTCCAAGAAATCTTTAAGCTTATAAAAATATCACCTTGCGTCTCAAATTTTTTCTACCAAGTTTTTGTCCAACGGAAAAAAAAAAAGAAATTTTGTCCATCGCATTGTTTTCTTAATATACTACTTACTAAATAGTACGTCTAGTCACTCCTTCCGCTAACTGTGCATACAAACATATACGCCTAAATGTTTTCTTACGTACGTACGAGAGTGAAAGTTTGTGTGTGAATGTTTTTCTTTGTGAAAATAAAAGAAAAAAAAACGAAGAAATTTCAGCTGCCGTCGCTAACTACTGCTGTGCTGCTGTTGCCGCTTTCTCATCTTCAGTCTGAGTCCTCCGTTGCCTTTCTCGCGTTAAATTATACGATACATACGTAGCCAGTGAACTTTTTTGGAATTGAGTGTTGATAAAGAAAAACTGGATTTTGTGGAGAAAACGGAGAAAGTGAGTAAAAGTTGAAAGAAAAAAAGAAAGAAGGACTTGGTGCTGGCCTGTGCACAATTGCATTACATTTGTATTGCACTGCAGTGCAGTAGTTTCATCCGTCGGTCCAATCCATACATATGTTCAAACCTTAAACTTGGACGATTTGGACGTTCGTTTCGTTCGTTCATTCCAAGACGACTACAGCTGTTATTAAGGAACAAGGGAAAAGATCAAATTACACACCTGACTTTTGTCAGTGAGGCAGATTAGACTCAACTTCTTATTGAATCCCTTCCTAAGACTCCCGGAAGAAGAAAAAAATCTCATCCGACCGTACCGTTCTTTGAGTGTAAATGTAGTTGGCAGGTCCAACTCAGTCAGTGAAATTTGTTCTTCCTTTTTCTGATTAATTCCACTTATTTGATCATACACATACACATATACCAATATACCCTACCTGCAACGCAATATTATACGATTTACTGTTGAGAGCTTTCATCCATTCACTCATTCACCGACAAAAGATTGGATTTTGAATTACGGACTTTTGACTTTGAGTTATGTTGATTTTTTTGGTTTCCAATCCGCATCATTGAAATAATAATAAAAAAAATGTTACAGCAATTTGCTCAATCGTGGATATGTTGAGTGTTATCGTCTGTCTTGTTAATGAATGAGTAGAAGAGGGGAAACAAAAATAAAAAGAAAGGAATCGAAAGGAGAAAGTCAGTCAAGTCAATCAAATCAACCAAATCTGCTTGCTTACATAATAATTACCTAATTACTTACACTGATGGTGCTCTAAATGTCGTCTCAATGCAATCGGAAAAATGTCGTGCTTAAAGGAAAAGGAAAGAAACGAAAGCTGTAGACTACTCAGAATAATAATAATAATGATTCAACACCTTGGAATTCAAATGGAACTTTTCTACTCCTTCGTACTAAGAAAATGTATTGTCTCAAATGGAGAAAACAACTGCTATTATGATGTTCATCCCTATGCATCCGCTGGTTCTGGATACGCAAGAATTCAAGTTGAATTTGTTAATAATATTTTCACCGCCTCAAGAGACATGAATCACCTGTCATCATTCTCAGGAGTCATAGACGGTGAATGGAGTCCACAGCGACAAGGGATGGTCAAGGAATGAATTTAAAAATGCATCTCCTCTTACACTGGTTATTACCACCCAGGTAATGCTGGGCATACACCTTCTACTACGTTGGAAGACACTTTCTGGCCGTAGGAGACGACGTAGAAAATAAAACTTACATAAGGACTTTCTCCAACCAATAAAAAAATGTGAAACGTTTGACTGGACTGGATGGCCCAGTGAGAGGAGCCATTATCTCCTCATAAACTCTCTCTCTCTCTCTTCAGAACAATACACTTAAAAAAAAAGAAAATAGCTTGAGATTTGTGAAGAGGCTGGCTGTTTGTTACGTCCCCCAAAAAAGAATACCCCCAAAAAATGATAAAATGGTCCAAGTTTGTTGTTGCTATTGTTGTTGTTGTTGTTGTGAGGTGTGGCCCATGAATGAGGGCGGAGCCCATAGACCTCCCCGGTGAAGGTATGTTAGCCGGGTGTGTTTAGGTCCGCGAGAATGCCGGGAGAAGAAGAGCACAGAGTTGGAACCTCAGCAGCAGCTCTTCTCACAAGGCAATCAAATGCGCCGTCAACGAAACCCACTACAGCGACTACAACCACCACAAATACTGCAACTTCAGCTACTACTTCCAAAGCCGTCGGCGGCGTTCCAACCGCCGCCGCCACCGCCATTATCATTAGTCCAGAACCACCCAAGGTCTCACAGCCATTGCCAACCACCAATACGACCGCTACTACATCCGCCACCAGTTCAAAGGCGGGAGTGGCACCCGCACCGGTGGCGGCCTCGACCGCGGGATGTATAAAATCCCCACCCCGCCCAATTACCACTGAACAACTCCCTAGCGCCACTCCACCACCACCACCTCCGCCGAGCCTTCAAGTCAAACCAAAAATAAGACTCAATTCCAAGTCACCTGAATCCGATGAGATTGAACGTGAGCCAGCCGCCCTGCTCACGAGTCACCCAAAACTTCCCGCTCATTTCCTTCGGGGGACCCTTGAGGATGATGACGATGATGATGAGGATGAGTTGGACGATCATCTGGCTCCAAATGCAGACGGTGAAGATTCCTCAATTGGGTCAAAGCTGGAAATGGAATTACAATTTGCTGGGGTTGACATTGAAAATGAAGAGTTGGATGCAGAGGATGAGGACAATTTTCCTTCAACGGAACTTGTTAGTCGGAGAGTGGGTGGGCCCTTGCTCCATGGAGGAGGGGCCCCAGACTCGACGGCAGGAGAGGATAAAGAGGTGGAGAAACCGAAGGACCAGCCCCCTGCCGCACCCACGATGGCCGAAAAAGCGTTGTTCTACACGACAGCCACTTTCATTCTCATGGCCATCTTCAGTCTCTTTTTATTCCTCTTCCTTGTGCCTTTTGTTATTGACCCGGCCTTCTCGACCATCTTTATGGAGTTTGACCCCGAGCCGGCCTTGTGCATCACCGAGTCGGTGGTGAACCTTACGGGGCAAACGAAATGTAATTGGACGTCTTGTAAGGAAGGGTGTACACGAGAATTGTTTTCTTGTACTCAAGTGCATGTGAACTATTGGGTTCGTCCCACGACTCTACCGCCGACCGTCGCTGACGGAGTGCGTTGGGACTCCTCAGGCTCAGGGGAGAGTGGGAGTAGTGCTGGGAGTGCGAGTGCTAGTAATATCAATCGTCACAAGTACCCTGGCGGGGGTGGGAGTGGAAGTGGGGGGTCTAATAATAACTATTACAATTATCAAGTGGGGGGTGAGAGCGGGGGGCGGGGACTGTCGGAGGCGGAGCGAATAGCCTCCTCCCACAAAAAGAAAAAGCACAAAGGAAGTAGTGTGGAACAGTCTTCGTTGAGTCGGGGTGGGAGTGGTCATCAGACTTCTGTAGGGACAACGGCCAAGCCTGGGGACACTGCTGGGCGTTTGTTCAAAAATGCTCGCCTTTTCCCTAACGTAAAGGGTTGTGGGTATCCACCGGCCGTAAACTGTTCCTTGTTCCATAATCAATATGCCGTCAAGGGACGTAACTTCTCATGTTTCTATAGTAAAGTGAACCCATTCCTCGTCATTACAAAGTTTGACATGAATCGTGTGATTTTGGAGCTCGCCTTGTCCATGGCTATTCCAATTCCTTGCTTCATCATCTCCGTCATTTACCTTGTTTTTGCCTACTTTAGAATATACAATAAACCAGAGTCGACGGGTGCTCCGACTGCCAACAATATTCCTTCGAGTACGAACAACAATATTGCGGGTGGTGGAGGCGGAGTCGGTGGTCCTGGGTCATCTGAACCTGACGCAGAAACTTCCCTCTCAACGACGGACGAGAAGACTCGAATCATTCAACGAAGCACGTCACACGGCCTTAACGCCGTCTCTGCACTCACAGATAAACTTATCCCCAATTCGGGGAAGGGACTCTTAGCTCATGCTCAAATCGAAATGAATGATTTGACACCCATGATTCGTACTCCCGCCGACGGTGATTTTATCCTTCCAAGTAGGAACAATCGAGCCCCCGAGCGGAATGGACCAACCAACCCAGCTGCCAAAAATAAGGGGTACAATTTTCAGCCTTAAATTTTTGACTTTGCTACTAATTGGGGTTAGACTGTTGGCAATAGGGTGTCACGGATAGTGGCCGTCGGTCGGATAGGCTGGAACGGATATCCGGTACCGACCGAAAGTTGACCTACTATTCGTGACGTCCCTGTGCCTTTAGTGATTAATCATTTCTAATGCTAATTCAAAGGTGTTCCCTTCAATTGTACTCTAAAACTTATAGCCACTTGAATACAAGTCATTGACCATGAAGCGCGTGTGGGTCATTTCTGTAAACAGTTTGACTTTGGCATCATGTGCGCAATAAGATTTGCGCCAAATCCAACTGGGGATACAATGAACAATTCCCCCGGGCATTCTTTGCAGTGATAATTAGCTTGGACAGTGAGTCATTGTGTAAACAATTTGAGTTCACTGAAATACGTTTATTTTGATTCCAAATCTTTTGACGGCTGGAGATTTCGTGCCATTATTCTGAGTAATCTCGAATTCTATTATTTGATACTGGGTATGTTAATGTATACGCCAAATCGATCTTACTAGGGCGACCATAGGCAGCGTGCCTTGTATTTCTTGATGACATTTATAATGTTCAGTTGTATGTTAGATTTGTCTCGGTCGGTCAGTTGTGATTGTCCAACCAATTTGACCTTATTTCGAATTTGTGAGGGTTGATTAATTATTCCTGGAAAGAAGTGACTGAGTGGATTTCGGATCATACAGAGTGGATTTCGCATATTCTTTAGCTCAGAATTACAGAAATTGAACCAAATATTTCCTGAGTTTTAAACTGTGCAGCAATTGTATTATTATCTTGTCGGAGGTT
>JAQGCB010001522.1:0-14203 GCA_034698835.1 Protaphorura tricampata
GTAAGAATTTTATTTCGTTTAAAAAACTTATTACTTAAAATGCACTTCACAGTTCACAGATGCAACAGGGTTTATACGTAGAGAAGTCTTCCTGAATGTCTATTGTACAATTTTAATCCTCTGGGCTTTCAGAATTTAGTCAAACAAATTGAACATGATAATGGGCAATTTCAAATGAACATGTCTGCAGATTTTCTTGAAAACTATTTTGAGTATTCAGGTTCAGGTAATAATTTGATGTCAATTATTTTGGATGGGTTGCATTAGATACAAATATACAAGGGTTGAATTTCATTCAAAATAATGTCACCTTTAAGGAATCGAATTAGATAGCCATCTTCCTTCATGTAATCATGGGCCAGATCATCTTCAACCAGTGGTCGAAACTAAGAATAAAAAATTATTCAAGCCATATTAATCTTTAGACATATGTATGTTTCTAAATTTGGAACTTTGAATTATTGTTCATAATATTTTTGTCTAATAAATCTAATCACCGTTTCAAGAGCAACTTTCTCCGCCGGAGTGTATTCATGAGCATCGCTTCCATTTATAAAAATTGTACAACACAGAATCCCAATAATGTAACGAAACATGTTGAAAATCAATTGAAATGGATTGAGACGCGTTTACCATTCAAAGGCAAATGGGAAATGTTCAAACTCGACACTCCTAAATGTACTATTCGGACCTCGGTATAGATAACCGTTACGAAAATCTAAATGTCAGTGTCACATTACTGACGAACAACTGTACATGCACAACTAAATATTTCTGTTGAAATCATTAGTATAAAGTGCAAACGTAAGTAAATTATCTTACCTTGCAATTAAATAAACAATTAAGTTGCACAAACCAATACACTGTGTGGTTAAACGGAATGGTTCTGTGGCACGCGCTGTGTTAGCATAATTAATTTGTCAACGTTTTCTTTACTTCGAAAGAATTTATAACACATTGGGTTTGCGCAAAGATAATCGAATTCCGATCTAATTAGGAAATTATTATTTATTTTAAAGCGAGCTTTTGAATTTTAGAAAACTGAATTCGAAGTGCTTTTTATTTGCGTTGGACGTTGAAACCCCAATCCAAGTTTAGAGAACCGTCGTCCCGAATACAATACATTTTGTTCGTAATGAGAAATCATCACATTACTCCAGATGAAGTAGATCAAATGAGTATCTCCGCTGATTTGTCGTGACCTTATACAAAATAAACCTTGTCAAACGCAAAGAAATACATTTTGATTTTATTAAAACATTTACCATTTACATTTTTCTATTAGTCCTACATACAATATGCAAAATATACTGAAAGTAATGTACAAGAGGTTTTCTCTAGATACAAAACGGTCAGAAGCAGCAGATCTACTTTTGGCTAAATTATCCACCTTGATTAAAACTTTAATAAAATTATCTGTCAAGTATGCAGAAAATTCATAATAAGCTCATACGGATAAACGTTCGTTTTTCAATTGTGTGAAATGTAATACTCTTATGAAGACGTTGGACGAAGCGACTAATTTTGGTAGATGATCGGAATTAATTTACAGTAGTAATGATGAACCTGAGAACACACAATTAAGGCAACCCGTAGAAATTTCATTACACTGCATTATATGTATGTATTAATGTATAAATCAGTGGAAATTACTGTATGTTTTTTTTTGTTTCGGATAATACTGATAAGTCATTCATTTGTACGGAAATATCTTGTCGGCTTAATAAGCGTTAGAATAAGAGATTCTATAAACTCATTTCAGATTAATTTTATGAGTAGTTTGGAGTAGGAAGATGTTGTTGGCTCCGATAATTTACATATTTCGGAATAAAATGGGATCCTTCAGAGACATTTCCGTATTCGGGTGGTTCAGAATCACTATTTGCATCATCCATACTAGTACTTCGCCCACCACCAGTTTGAACAGCTTCCTCATAAGTTGGTGGAGCTACAAGAAAATGAAATATTGTTAAGAAAAATGTAAGCGGATCGAATTATTTATTATGCAAATTTTTATCCCAAGAAACTTACGCAGATTTGGATACTCTGAAAATGTTGGTAACAATGAAGTTGAGATATGAGAATAAGACATTGACATTTGTGACTCCGAGTCAGGGAGTTGAAGAGATGGCCCGGTTGGATGTGGAGCCGAAGCTGTGAGTTCCTCAAACGTATTTCTAAGAGGAATTGTCCCAATAATGATTGGAACTTTTCCTTCAAGACCAAACCCTCCTGGCACGTCCATATCAATCTGTAATTTATTCAAAATTTAAATTTTCTCGAAATTACAAGGACACGCAACCTGCTCAACTCAAAATCACCGATTTGTCGACAAATAAAAATGTTGAGTCATCGCTGAAGATTTTGATGTATTTTAGAAATGTGGTTCTTGTGAAATCTTCGTATTTGCGATAATAACACTCAAAGTCAAAGTGGTCCTCGAAAGTTCTGGCCCGTTCTGAGGTTCATGGCTTAAAAACATTCCTTGCTAATCAGAAACTTGAAAGCATACCTTGACAAAATATTCAATGTCGATGATTCTGCAACCGCCCAACCTGGTCGGTGGGATGGAAGGTATCTGAAGAAGACTTCCTTGCCAAGTTTCACTTTCACCTGGCTCAATTATTGGACCATTCAGCGACGTGATTGAATTTTTTTGTAACCTTGCTTTCTTTTTGGCATGGAACGTGACAGACTGAAAAATATTCAGGAAATACGCATATAAGCAAATGGCTCGGGCATTTTTGAATTTGCATCTTTAGAATTTATCATAGTTAATGTTTTTTCGATAGTTCGTTACCTGTATCAGACTGAGTCTCACACTCGTGACGGTTCTTGAACTAAAATTTGACAATTCGGCTAAGAATGAAATATTTTCTCCAGGTACATGTCCAATCCTTGGGAGTTTCAAGTGAAACCGAATTGGGCCACTCATACAACATAAACAACAAATATTTTTCTCTTTACATAGCTCAGCCCCAAGTCCGGCTTCACGTTCTGAATTTAAGTCCATGATTCCATTCACAGTGAAAAGAACTCTGACCTTTTGGTCAAATTTTAGAGAGCGAGAGATAACAGATTCCAAATAGTATTTCACATATCCATGTTTACTTTCGAAGGATGATGGAATTTCAGTAGGGAGTTTAAAATAAAATGGGTACTCATTCCATCCTTGAGGTAAAAACACTTCAGGGTTATTTTCCTCTGCAAAAAACGTAAGATAAGTTTTGAATTGATTTTCCTTAAAAATATTTTAGAAATTTTAAGTCTCATTACCATAACCGAACAAGTAAACTTTCTCCTCAATATATTGTTCCGTCTCACTAACTGCTGTCGATGTTTTTCCCCGATTTTCTTTCCAATGTGTTTTCGCCTTACCGACAAGCTTCAATTTCACTCCTACGGAATAAAATTTATTTCAATTAAGACAAAATTCAACTAATGTAATGCCGGATTCATATTTTTTGAATTCTAAGCTGAGTAGAACAGATCAGATAGATTCGACTTGGAAAAAGTAGACATTATTTCTACCGACTATCTAATGACAAATTAGTTATACAGAAAAATCTTGAAATACTCTATTATTCAATACTTTATCACATAAAAATATGTTTTTTTACATAGGCAAAAATATAGTTTCTTATACGAAAGAAAGGCACAAAGAAAGCCCATTTTTCACTCTACCTTTCACTTTCTTCGTCCGGTCCAACCCAATGACAACTTTCCCTGACACGATTTGCCCAGCGAAATACGACTGATCCGCATTATCCAGTCTAATTTCGAATGAAGTTAATCCCATTTTGATTCACTTAGGTAGTCACACAAGTTACGCTTAAAGTTAATTGCGAACTCAATAATTTCGACAATACATTATACACTGGAATATTTCTGTAACATAAAATTTTGTAGCATTCTTTTATGTTTCTGGACTAAATATGCGTGAGTGTTTAGCACAATAATTCACCAGAATATTCCCGCAGTCATAAAATTCTTTGTTGCAAATGAAAAAAGTAAAGTTAAATATTCAGAGTTTTTATTACAGGTACATTTTTAACCCACTATGATTGTACTTAAGTAAATTTTATCTTGTTACGGTTGTAAAATGATTTTAATGTACTTGTGTAAGTTGTGTTGTGCTTGCCGACCTGACTTTGACTACTACTTTCAACTTTATCTTTCTTACACACACAAAAATTACTCTATGTAAAACTTCATACAAAACCGAAACCGAATAACCGAATTTTAGACAACCGTGTCTACGAAAGTTAGAGTTAGACAGACGTAAACGTGTGGACATAGAGCAATAAACAAATGCGTTGAATCCGACGACTCCCCGAAGTATTTATTGATCCGGGAAGCCGAAGTCGTCTACTTTCTCACACATACAGTCCAACCTCATGACATGGTAAAAGAAATTGGACCCTCATCCTGTTAGCTCTCAATACTACCCGGGTCTTATGTTACCCGTAAGGAAAAAAATTCTTGGCTGGCTAATAATATCGTTACGACCCTGACCACAAAACTACTACTAAACTACCAGGTAGTAGCAGATATTTCTAGTAAACTCATCTCTTAAGGTGAAGTAATAAACTTGATCGTGCGAAAAAGAAGAGAAAATAATTCACTTTCAGTTTTATTTCTATTTTTTCTTTGCTTTCTTATCAACACGTACACGTGGACCCAACGTGCCGTGCCTTTTACCTTTAGCTTAGCTCTTTTTTTCACCTCAGCTTTTTTTATTAGCAATGGAAATGATCTACACTCTACAGGTCGGTCCTCGACGAGACCCAAACTTCCAGACATTTTGGGATGTCAATTAAGTATAATGAGCTAGCTGTGGAAAAAGGCAGGCATGACGTGCTTCATTTTCATTCTGGGGTCGCTTGGCATAGCACTTACGTTAGAAATGAGAGTCAATTTATTCCACTGCAGTGCAGTCAGTCGTTTTCACAGTGCATTGTCTCCGAATCTCTCTTGAATTATTCAAAAGTCTTAGCGAAATAAATTACCAGACACGGTGACGGTAATATCATATCATGTCACGTGGTTCATGACTATAAAAACCCCGTACAGTGGTAGAATACATTAGACAGTGCATGGAGTTGATTAAAAATTCAAGTCTCGATTTAATTAAAAATTTTCAGGGTGCCCTGGACTGAATGCCCGGAAAACCAGAGACACAGACGAAGACACAGACAAAGACACATACGCAAACTGGTAACCGTGACCCGCATTCATTCATACGTATGTACAACCAACCCATCTCTGTATTATTTATTAACAAGAATATATTAAAATTGGAAGTTGGTTAGCCTGGAGTTAAATTAATTAGGTACATTGTTGTGTATTGTGTATGTGTGAGTAGTTAGTGAGTTTATGTATGTATTAATTTAATCTTCCCCATAGACCGAAATATATTTGGCGTATGAGGGAATAAAATTAAGGTCCAAATCTTCCTTGAGCTTCGTACTCTCCTGAAACTCATCGTCACTGTCTTCTTTTGTGTCATTGTCGGAAGTAGTGTCAGTCTCACTGCGGAAATGACTGAGTTGTTTCCCAGGAATTTTGATAAAATTTCCGGATGGACGTGCTCCGACGACTGAAGTGGTTGAGCTCAATGAATATGTTTTAGCTTCTTCAAAACTTGGTGAAACTGTAGAAGAGATGGAAATACAATTAGAGGAAATGTGGATTTGTCAGTTCTTAATTAAGCATTTTCTTTGGCATTCTTGGACTCGAGCCGAAATTTGTACAGACAGAAAATAGTTGGTCTTGGTGTTTCAACCTCGTGAAGAAATTATGTGAAGGTCTCAGAGTGCAGTGCAATTACAGTCATTACAGTAGAGTAGTTAATTTGCACGCGAGCTTGACATGTTTATATCGCCAAACACGGACCAAAATAATATCGCCCACTCCATGGCCACAATAGCCGCATTTTTTGGCAGCAGCTACGTCTCTTTGCAAAATTTAGACAGAATACCAGAATTACATTAAGTGTAATTTGGATTAATTACCAAGACCAGTATAGCCGAGAATTTCAGAAATGGATTTGGTCCTTTTTCCAAATTCAGTACTTTCCCTCCTAGGTTTTCCAGCTGAGAAGGCTTTGAATGTAGATTTGAGAGGAATTGTTCCAATGAGGACTGGAAGTTGTCCTTTGATATTTTGTTTCCCATAAAGCTCCATCTCCAACTTTAGTACATAATTCATTAAAAATAATTGTTTGAAATAAAAAGTTTACGTTTACATTAAAAGTTCACATTTGTACTTGTATTTACCTGTAAAATGTACTCGACACCAATTATTTTACAAGTCGCAAGATTTGTGGGTGGAATGGACGGAATCTCTAAGAATAAACAATCTGACTCATTTGTTTCCCAAATCTCACTTTCCCCACAGCTCACGGCTGGTCCTTTTGCAGAGGAAATCACAATCTTTTGACCAGACTTCGTCTCATCATCCGCATAATACTTTGTTTCCTGTTCAATTCACAAATTATACAAACATGAATATTTAATTACGTCATAAAAATTATTTAAAAAAATATCCTCATGCTCATGTTCATGCTCATTCATAATTCGCATGACAGGATAACAACATTTTCTAAGAACTTCCTGTCGTGCTGTCGTGCATTGCATTATTTGAGTTTAGTAAGTCCAACCTGCATGATGTACGTTTATACGTACGTGTATTCCAGTAATTCAAAACTCAGCTGTTTGTTTGAAACTCAAACAAATATTATAATGGAAAACTTTCCAGTTCGTACTTGTACTTGTGTACTGTACTGAAAGTACGGGAACTCATTAGCGTGCGCGTCTATTGACATGAAATTCAACCCTGAGCAAAACTTTCCTTAACAAAAAGAAGATGATTAATGAAAAGCCATTGTCTGGAACAGAAACAGAACCCCCCTCAAAATTAAATCCAGGAGTTCGTGGCTAACTAAATTACATAGAATCGATAATGTAATGTATAAATAACAAGTTGTGATTCAATTCAATTCAGCAGAAAATTGATAAGGTCGAGGGTTAAGTATATGTCGAAGCTGCTTAGAGATTGCAGAGCTAGCCGAATTGGTCAACTCCTCGGCACTGCACTGCTTTGATCTGTACATGGTTTTAGTAATGGGTGTGTCTGAAAAGGGCCCGTGTCCGTGTTCGTGTCTTAGCAGGTTAATTTATACATTTGTCATCATTTTCTTATTTCCCACGGGGTTCTATCTAGAAATACAAACCAAAGCTCAGAATATCGCAAATACTCTTCGTCTTCCCTCTGGTCAAAGAAGTCAATTGGAAGGCGAGACTGGAAGTCCCAGAGGTAATCGATTAGATTAGAGCGAGAAGCGAGCGTAATTACAGGGTCGTTCATAAGTCTCTCACCCTCTACAGGTTTAGATTGAAAAATTAACAGATAAAGAGATACGTAACATTTTGATGACAAAAGTAGTACAAAAAACCTAGCAAAATACACGTCCGAGGTTAAAGGAATGTTCAGAATAGTGAATAAATAGCTATGAACCACCCTGTATAGTTTTTCGCAGTCACTTTTAAATCCCCGTGGGACAGAACTAATTCGGTGTGAAAAACTCCACGTTTCCTACTTTGTCTGACTTAAATCAAAAAGTTTCCCAAAATCCTACACAGAAAAGTTCAATGCATGACAAATGGCAACTCTATTACAGTCACCTTAATTTGACCTCTTGTTTACGACTACGACATATACACATACATACAAGTACAGACTACAGAGGTCAATCTGTGAAGTGAACTGAAGTGTTAGACTTTATGGCTTACTTGAATGAGAGAGAGCGTGACGCCTGATACATCCATTTTACTCATATTCCTCATCTCTGCCACAAATTGAATGTATTCACCCGGAACAAAGGCAACTCTTGGGAGTTTGAGTGAAAATCCAATAGTTTTATTAAGACAAAGACAGGGTGTCAAAGAACCACGAGTAAATTTTCTAACTTCACCAATTGAGTAATCACTGTGTCTTCTTTGGTTATTTTGTGCAGCATTTGATTCATTGGAAGAGGATGTGGATGTGGTGGACGATGATGAAACGGAAGATTCTCCATTAATCATTGTCGTTGTATTCAAGTCTAAAACTCCATTCACTGTAAATGGGACCTTGACCTCATGAGGTCTTTTGGAATTTGGTCTTTTCAATGTGGCTGTCACAAAATATTTGACGTGACCGTAAGGTCCAAGGAATGTTGACGGTGCATCCGGTGGAATACGGAATTCAAATGAGTACTCATGTTTTCCAGGCTGGAGGATAACGTCTGTATCGTCTGGAGCAAAAGATAGTTCTTATTGAGAATTGTTATATAGAGGTTTCACTTTTATTTTGAATTTTTGTAATACTATACCTTGTACTTTCTCAACAAGTGTAATCCTCCCATTCATGTACACTTCTTCCGCGGATACCGTTTTTGGATATTGTGATTTTTCATTCTTCCGATTATTGCTACTCAATTTTCTATTGGAATTATTATTATTGTTTTTTGATTCACCGGGTGAGAAGGCTTTCCATTGTACATTTCCATTCCCGTAGAAAGTTAGCTGCAGAGCTAGGAATAACATTCAAAGAAACGATCCATAAATTAGATTATGATTATAGTATGTTTGTGCACGATTTCATCTCAAATCCAAAGCAAACAACCCTAGAGTCAGACCAAAAGACTTGCCTGCCCAAAGTACAACGCACACCGCATAACCCAATCAATCCCAATCGACAATCCAAATACTCTTTCTTCGTAAAAAAACACAGTTCGCAGAATATGATCATGTTGAGTTGGCAAAAATAAGGAATGAATATAATATTTCCAGAACAAACCACAACAGAAGGCCAGAAATAAATTTGTGTACTACTGTGTGGTTATGTTCAATTTAGTGTCTATATTTCACCAATAATATTTTGGGACACTTGAATATATTGTATACACTTTGTTTCCAAATCATATTTAAAATTGTTACAATGAACTGAACTTTCAATAACAAGTTTATTGACGTTCCAATTATTGATCTAGGAAAATTGCGACTGCTAAGCAGGAAAAATTCTAACTTTCTTAACAAACCTCAATGAAAATGCGTTTAATATTATACCAACTCACAATTTTTCCGAATCGTTTATTTTTCTAATTGATTTTTAAAATTTTAATGTAATTGCATCGGATTGACAAAATAATTCGAGCATTTATATAGAGAAGATTCCCATTTCAGACGACCAAGGTCGGATGACAAATTATGTGGCCGTTTCCGACGGGGTGGACATAATTTAACATCGAATTTAATGCGAGGCCGGGTCATTCAAGACAAGTGGTCGCCTAGCTGGGGACATTGCAATTTAATTCTTATATTATTTATATGTATTACTTTTATATCGAGCCTAAAAATAAATTGTGTAAACTTTGCATGTCTGGAATGTGAACGAACGTGTGCGGCTCAATAAAGTCAAACTCTAGTATACGTATGTACGCTGAGTATAGTCCGCATTGCAGATGCAGTTAATCAAAAATTCTGCAAATTAGTTTCTGGATGAAAAAACTTTTGCTCGCTCAATTCCATCCCATAAGTAAAACTAATTAGTAACACTAAAAAAATATGTACCTTCAATTCTTTTCTCCTGACGAACTTCAAGTATAACTTTCCCACTCACTGTTTGTCCAGCAAAGTAAGATTTCCCTACATTGTCAAACTCAATCACAAAATCTTTAAGTCCCATTTTTATTATTACTTGCAACTAATGCAAAAAAAAATTTAACACGAAGTAAATAATTTTTGTACACTCAGTAAGAGTTAATTAGAAAAACTATGATAATAAAAATCTTGAAGCTGCGGTTTTCGCGAGTAGTACTGACAGAGTGACTGACTTGAACTACTCGACTCGGACTCTCCAAAGTATTTGAGAACTTTTCGTTCCATGTAAGTACATAGTAGAAGTAGCCAAGCCAAAAAGAGCTAAAGGGTTGAGATATGATATTGGAAATTGTAAAGAGCCTGAGTTCCGGCGAATTGCTATTGCTTTCCACACGTTAGGCCTTATGTGAATGTTATGTGCAAAAAAATGGACCTAACCCATTACAATGAATTTGTGAACATTTTCCCACCTACTAACTTCATATTAGTACGTTCGAAATCTCTAGCTCTGCCTACACATTAATGTACATATAAAGTCCAATATTTTTTCCACCTAATCATTCATTCAATGAATGCCTTTACTATGTATATAGTATTGTCCAGGACTAAGCGGGCGGGCCATATACAATATTTTTGCAATATCAGATGAAATGAAGGTCTTGGTCGATTATGGCACCCCAAACCTGCAAAAAAAAATGTGTATGTATACATATATTCGTAGGGACAACTAATACATTGAACCAAGTCAAGGCCAAGGTTGTACGTCCACCGTACACGTAAAATATGCCCCTTTTATTACTTCAATGCGAAAAGGTAAGATATAAAACCCTCAACGCACCTAACCCTACCTTTTAAACTCAATCTCCATTCAAGTCTTCTGCAAATACACACACACACACACACAACATAAATCATTCCATTACACACCAAACAGATTATAAATATGCAAAATGGAAATGGATGGACTATAAGTCAAGGTGCTGGACTGGAATGGAAGTCATGGGTGATGGCGTTACCAGAAATTTAGCGTAGGCCCTCTTTAATACATTTTAAATTGGATGCAGAGCGTACATGGCCGATTTTTTGGCACATCAAATATTCCAAGCGTGCCTTTTCTGTAAAATCTCCCACAAATCATCACAATATCGAAACCTCCATGAGAAATAATAGGCACACTGGGGGATTTTTTGAAGTATATAGCGCGATGGCCACCCGAACAACAGCCGTGCGACCCTTTCGACCTGTCGAGTGAAATCGGAATAGTCGTTCGGGCGGTCATCGTGCTGTGCACTTCAAAAAATCCCAGCAGTATTAACACACCGATACCAATTTGAACCTGCTGTACATATTTGTATTTCAAAAGGAAGATCAGAATGAAATCTCTGCATTAAACCGAAAGGGCCCTGGAAATTCCCTGATTAACAACTTAACACACGACTCTGAATGAATATTGTCTGATTCATCGTCTAAAATTATGTGCCGATTTTTGTTTCCGAGATTCTCAAGTATTTTTTCTTCCAAAGATGCTAGAATTCGAATGCTAGTGCATACTATTCTCACTCAGAACTTTTTAACCCAATGCCATGATACATACATACGTGATGATGACTACTTTTGGGTTCTCAAGATTTTCAGTGCATTAAGTTTTACTGTTAAAAAATTCCAATTGCATTTCACACTAAAATATTCGTTTTAAATTCTAAACGACCCCTCCCGAGGCCTGGCCTGTATATCCCAGTGTGTACATGTATACGACCACACATCCACAATATGTGGAGTACGGCCACTACGACTACGACTACGACTACTGCTCCAGTTTATTCCTCTTGAGTTATTACTGCGGATAAAGTTTAGAATTCTTCTACTCCTTTAACATGTGAGCTACTAGTCTAGGGTTTTGCCATTAATTCCAATTCCACTTCTTTTCCAGAGAACTGGAAGTAAATCTAGAGTGGAACAACTTTTGCACGTAATAGATTATATTTTTGTGGGAAATAAAATTTTGTAGATAACTTAATTGCAGGTGTAACTATCACGTTGACATTGACGACATTTCCTGTTGTACTTGTACCCTGCCATGTCGTGTGTGTTCCTTTCTGTCCTGCACGACAACTTGGCAATACAATACAATAATATTATTAGGTTCATTTGCATGATTAGGTTACGTGACATATACGATACGATTGTCGTTCCCATGCATGCATTCTTTAATTAATCGCAGTAGAGTAGCAGCAGCGGTGAGGTAAGTAATTAATTTTAATTGGCACGAGGACTAGGACCAAGATTATCGTTACTCCAAATTATATATGTGACTTTACACGCAAATCGGACGGAAAGAAAGGGAACATTTTTTTTGGAAAATTTAATTAGGTACGTACGTAAAATTCGAGCACGGAGGAAACGGGACTCTAAAAGTCTTGAAAAAACGCCTCGCACATCTTGATCAGTATTTCGAGGCACGATAAGCCATAAGCCGTGCTCTTTAATCTTTCTAATGTGCCGGCCGCGGCCGAGCGTCGACTTCATTCAATAAGCTAGGCGAATAATTATCAACTTTGAATTACTCCTGTCATGTAGACTGTAGAATGTGGACTTTATAGGGGAGGAGTCGGCCGACAGAATTTAATCTCGTAAGCTCTTGGTTAAATAGATTGGTTCTTGAATTTAATTTATTAGTTCGTTGCCAGCTTAGCTTGTTAACCTCCGCAATGTTATTTGCATCAAGTTCAAGTTTGGAATCAAACGCAGCATCAGCATGATGATGAACATGAAAGTAATTTGCAAGTGTGAGATGGGCTATAAAACTATGCATTTAATGACGTGTTTAGTTTCAGAACAGGCGGTGTCTTAGGTCATTGCCAGATAAGTGTATAAAACCCCCGGGCAAAGTGAAGATAGTGTTTTAGTTCGTCAAACTTGTTAAAATGTTGACAGTCCAGGAAATGGGGCGTAACTTGTCCAAGGGAGACTTTCCATTAACGAAACACTCCGAAATCATATTACGTTTCATTACACGTTTTGCATTAATATCAAGTTGCATTACATTTTGGTCTCCCCGAAATATTGAAACGAGCAAAACTAAAATTGGCCCTTATTGGATTTTCTATTCATATTTTTATATTTTAATTTTACAGGTGAAAGAGGTTCCTTGTAATAATAAAAAGTAAATATTTCTCAATACCGTCTAGTCTACATCGCATATGTACATCTGTGCATGCAAATAAGTTCCTGGCTATTTTTGAGCAATTACTGGTATGGAAATGTTTGAATTAGAATCCATTCCTGGGAAAACAGGTGCAGGAAAAACATGTTACACCTGGACTGAAGCGGTTTAAGTAATCGGGTAAGTGAAATCTAGCTCCTTCGTTCAAATTGAATGCATCATCCTGTGTAAATGTTACTGTTAGGGAACTTTCACCATTCACGAACGATGAATCCGGATCCAACCAGACGAGGACAAATTGAACCACACTGCTTCTAACGGTGAAGAAATTTTTGCAAACATGTTTTTTAGTGGTCAGTATGCAAAATACTTTGTTTTCTGTTAGGTTTGGTCAGCACGGATCTTGAAAAATTCATAACTTTTGACAATAAATTAAATGCAGTATTACTTTACGTCACCGTACCAAACGCATACTTAAATCTCAACATATATAGTAAGGAGTTCGCTATTCACCCAAAGTACGAAGTTCATCACGAGTCATTTATTTTTTGTATCACATTTCAAGTTTTGGGAAGTTGACAGCGAAAGCGCTTATTTTTTTGGTTTCTTACTGGATCGCCGATCGATACAGGCAAAAGTAGTATAATATGCCAAGAGCCCTATAAGTTGGATTTCTTACGACTTTGCTGAAATCTATTGTATTAATATTCTGCACTATGACTTATTCTATTCATACGCATTATGAATTTGTATGTTAAACTCGCTTTGTTATCCATCATCTCCCTCAACCGTCAGCCGATGATGTTGCCATTGCCGTTATAAGTTGGTGCCTTGGTTCTCTCAAGAGACTCGACACATACTGTACACTGTACATGTGAAGTCTCTGCCCAAAATTCTATAATACATTATGTCATTCATAAATAAGAGATTCTCGTAAATTGGATTTTACTTCAGTTACAGTCTCAAAGCCGCCTTCTTCAACATATCTTGAAGTGGGAAGGAAAAGTCCAATTTTTAGAATCCAAGGAAAGTGTAGTTTGATATATACTTTTGTACGCTTTATCATTATCGTTCTGACACGTACGTTTCACTTTCCACATTTTTTATGATCCTTAGAATGTTCCTTGTAGGTCACCCCGACCGCTTGCTTTGTTAGGGAACGCAACGGTTCAGCTTATACATTTTTTATGCTTTATTTTCAAGGGTTAAAATTGTCTGGGAAAATTAGTTGATATCACATAATATGTATGTGGGACAACTCCGACAAAATCGTAAGGCAAAATTTTATCCGAATATTTTCAAGCACTAAACACTTTATTTTTCTGAGAACCAAACTTTTCAAACTCAACATTTCAATCACCCGTCTGTCTCATTAGAGTGGAGAGGATTGTTATTC
>JAQGCB010001523.1:0-14200 GCA_034698835.1 Protaphorura tricampata
AAAAATTTGGAAAGTGCATGAATTTTTAACACGGCGATTATGAGACGGTGAAAATTATCAGATCTGATTCTGCCCTGCCTTAGAATTTGCAAACCTCCGATACAGTCACCGATATGAAAATTGATAAGATTTCTGCAAATCTGCAGAGTATCTGCAAGTATGCGTGTATGTCCATTTCCATTCAGAGAAAGAAAACTTCCATTTGCTTTTCCTTTCTTTTTGTCGAGGAAAAGAAAACTACTACTGCTGAGTGATAGATTTTCTCTGAAGGATGAAAACGATGGAGGAATTTCTCTCCCTCTCTTTTTTTTTCTTCCTATAAAAGAGAGATAGATACAATTCCTTCCATTTCCCACAATTTGAGAGGATCTTCGCAAACGCACTTTTCCCCAACCGATTTGTCATTGTCCATTTCATCCGTCATGTCAGACTCGTCGAAAACCACGCGTCCTAGTAGCACTAACATGTAATGCCATCACCATATCCACCGATCACTTCTACATCAAAAATATCACTGTACTAGTACTGGGGTTCTCCGTGACATCAATTCACCACTGAGGGAGTCCGTATATCCCATTCCATTTCATCCCTCAAGACTAAAAATAAGTCCAAATAAGTGAGCACAAACAATTTACGGGTATTTGCGAATGAGCTCTTCTGAGAAAGAATCATGATCAATTATAGAAATTCACTAACGCATGGGTGAATCACCTAATAATCAAAGAATACTAGGAAAACTCACGCGTGGTCAATTTGTCAAATCAAATGTGAAGGAAATCGGAGAATTCACTCATATAAGTTTTACTACAGAACAGGGTGTCTCAGAAATTGCCAACCAAAATAAAGACGCTCGAGTCTCAATATTTCTCAATAAATCGGTAAGTACTCAATTCAAATAAAATGTAAATAATCTACGGCGGTTTCTTATGTGTCAAGTTGGCTCGTTTTCATCATTAATAGCAATATATCAAATCGCGGTGTCCAAAATCTCGTCATTCAAGTACATTGCCCGGCCTTTTGTGTGCCAGAAGGATCAAAGGAAAATATGTATGAAGATAGTATAGTGGTGTTAGAATGTTGGACTTTATATCGCAAGTGTTATTGAATCTGACATTAAAGGAAGATGAGGTCGGAGGAAGAGGTGCAGATTTTCTCATGAATCCATTTGCGATCGATGAGTATATGAATAAATTTCAGAAATCGATCTAGGTCAACCAACTATGACACCTAACCGCTGTCAAAATGTATTACGTGGAAGGTTGAACGGAAATATTTCTCTGCACGGAAGAGTTGCTTAAGAATTATTGCAAAATCAAAATATTATCTTATTATGAATTTTTCACAGTCCAACTTTGAGTGTTGGATTGGATCTCCTGACATGCCCGATTGACATCAGCCATCCACAAACCCGCCGGATGTGGATATTCCCAAATTTGTCGAACATGAGAGATAAAACTAACAGTCGGAGAGAGAAAGTCCGTAATCTAAAATGTCGGCAGGGGTCTGACAATAAAATTTCGTCAACTCAGTCACTCCGGGTCAATACCCACAATCAGTGGACAAAAAAACCCCAGGGATGACAAGAATATTACAGACATTCACGTTCTTCTAATCATTTCTTCACATCTAATTTTCATTTCTCTTCTCCCATCTCTCCTACCCGGATAGGACTGACTTCCTTTCACCATCCCATCAAATTTCGACCACTCACGTTATTTTTTTTTGTCATCCAGTTCAGCCTGCAGTTTTCTCTGTGATCATTTTGTGGGCACAGAGAGATAGTCTCACGAGGGACAATGTTTGCATGTGAACGCAATGTCAAAATTTAACTAGGACATTCAAAACATTAAGAGTTAAAAAACTGCTCAGCAAACTCAAGAATTCTACGTATTCATGGAAGAGCTGGAAAATGATTTCGGAATATATCTTTTTCATTTAGTTTCCTTTTGTTATATAAATAGGTGGAATCAGCTTCAATGCTTGGCAGACTCTATATACCCTCATAACAAGAATGCGTTGCGTGTGATTCCAAATAAATATTCTGGATGAGGAAACAAGAATGAGATCTGAATATGGCGTGGAGGAGTAAAAGTAAGAGATTGTGAAACAGGAGAGAAAGAATGAATGACTCGGATCAGTTTTTGGTTACGCATAAAAAGTGTTATGGTCAATTCCTCGAATCCGTTCATTTACGAGCTAACAAACATAAATTGACAATTTGGGTCAAAGCAAAAGCTCCCTCGAAAAAGTTTGCATTTTTTTAGTAAGAAATGGGATTGTCCATCATTCGGCCCAGTAGTAAGACAAAAGTCCAGTGGAAGTAAATAGTTACCACAAGTACAAGTGTCTTCCCGAAGTGAGCGTTATTTCCTGAAATATAGTGAAATCCTGTAGAATGTGTGTTGTACAGTTTTCTACGGCAGTAAATCCAAGATTCTATGAATTGTCTGTAACATATTTACACCACACAATCCTCCTACACAGTATTATTTCCATTTCGTATTCATTTCATATCAAAATCTTTTCAAAAAAAGAAGAGAAAAAAGAAGTAGACACGGAGGGTTCCTCCGAATTGGAAAAAGAAGAGCTCACTCGCCCAATAATCCTTCCCTTGATTCAAGGCTTATCACTCAGAACTGTGAGGACGCATTAGACATTGAACCTACCTTTCGTACGCGTACGTACGCCTGGCTAGTTAATAATATAGGGTGGTCGGAATAAAATAAGAACTAGTCGCTAGTCGCATCGTCTTCTAAAACTAGCTAGCTAGATAACTAAGCTTAGGTCTCCTATATTTTTTTCTACAGTGGTTATGGAGGGTACACACATAAACCTTTCCTCCTTTCCTTCTTCTCATCCGGAATGATTCTGCGGGGAAAGGAAGGAAATTAATCTTTTCCAGTTTTCTTCCTCAATTCATTTCATCCATTCACTCCCTCACTCACTCATCCAATCTAAAAAATAAGAGAAAACCCTGCCTAATTTAAGTTACGACATTACGACAAATACAATACACCCATTTGGTAATAACACTAGTTTTTATTACTAATTTTTATGTTTAACATTTTTTGAACAGTTATTGTCGCATGTTTTCACAAAACTAAATTTTGTAAGATTTTGAGAGACTTCTCGATATAAATTAGTGTGAAATTCTGACCTTTCGTTTTACACGAAGTGAAACCTTGAACCTGACCTATATTGATGCCCAATCCATTAATCACTACAAACAAAATAGTAAACTCAAAAGAGAAATTGATGAGTGAGTGTCGAGTCTCACTCTGTTGTGACAAAATCTCTTTTTTATGTTCCTACTATACAAGTTAAGAAAGTAAACAATTAAATTACGACGGACATGACCTAGCCAGAATGGCGCCACATTCCTTGACACTTGGACTTGAACTTATTTAACATTAAGTAGGGTGCAGACTCAAAATTTGGCAAAAACAATACACATGACAAAATGAAATTTAGATTCACACATTTACAACTACCCGTTGCTCTGCTCGCATTTTTAAGAAACATTTTTATGATGACCACCAAAGAGTAGTGTACGGAGTAGTAGTAGTAGAAACCACTACAGAATACAACTGTCTCAATCTCGAGAGTAGCCGTCCCAGTCCCAGTCTCAATGCCAGGGCCGGTGCTGACAATGAGTGTGAATCTCAAAAGCAAATAAATTATTAGAGGTCATCAACACTGTGAGCCGTCAAGTTGTTTTCCTCTAGCCAAATTCCATTGAGTTGTAATGGGGAGTGTCTCTAATGCACCTCACTATGCACTTGTTAGAGTGCATTTTGATTCCAATTCCAATTAACCAGAGCAGTCTTAGGTGTCAAGAGAATTCACATGCAAAATATTGATCTAATGTTAAGTTAAATGTATGAGTTTAAATGTAAGAGGAAGTTTCGCGAAAGGTAAAGTTGAAATGCATGTCAAACTTACTCCTCTGAGTTTTTGAAGCATGGCGAATTTTGATATACAAATTGCGACTCAACTAACAGCCAAATTCACTTCCTTGTGAAACTGTCAAGTCTGCCAGGTATTAAACACTAGGTACGACGGAAGGTTGATGCACGTGTCGTGAATACACGCCCATAGTCAAGACTTAAGGAAGACAGATCATCCAACCTTGATGGATTTGCCAAAAGTTTGCTCAGAGAGGTACCTGATTATGCTAATGTGATTTGATCCTAGGGTTCAGATCAGACAGACATACAGAAATGAATTTAATTGCTATAAGATATAAGGCAAAATGACTTTTGAAAAAAATGCTGTTAGGAAGTAATCAAATCCAAACAACATCGCAGATTCGCGTATACATAATTTTCACCTAATAAAAAATTCAGTCGTCCGGCGCCATCGCCATCATCGCCGATCACCTTCTATCTTAACTGGTCCGTCCAACATTTTAGATAGGGAGAGGTTAATGTCGTCGCCACGCCACGGTATAAAGATACAGAATAGAGAAGAGAGACGAAGAGTAGTAAGAAGTCCACGTAATGGAATTTTTACATGACCCTATTGGAAACGAGGTATAAAAGCAGAGGAACCTGTGCAAACCGGTTCATAATTTTGTTTTGGAATTTTGATCCACAAGTATCTCTCAAATTTTCTTAAAAGTTAAAGTTTTGGTGGGAATCGTTACTCAAATCTAATAAATCACAATGTCCAAATTGTAAGAAAAATATTTCAAATAATATTTTTGACATATTTTTAGAAAAAATATTTTTGTACAATAATAAACTTCATAGTTAATTATTTAATTTTATTGAATAGTTTAATCATCGTTTGCGTGGCATTGATTGCCCTCGCTGCCTTTGCCATGTCTGCACCAACCGAGAGTGCACCAGACGCACCAACCGTTGCCCCAGTCATTTTTGACGATGCAGCTGCACCTGAGGCCACAACCGTCGCAGAAAAACTCCAAGATGAAACTGAAGCTCCACCACCGGTAAAACCAGTCGATATCGAAAAACCCAAAAAGAATTGAACCCTTTCGCGGATATCTGATTCGGTATAATTTGGCCCATTTGATTTGACTTTCCAATACCACGACGTGAGTAAAATAAAACGTACAAACCAAACGTAGTAGAATTAAAGCGTAGATTTAAAATTCAATCATATATTTTTTTTCACTTTTATTAAGGAACTGGTTTTACGGTTTACTTGTAAAAAAAAAGTTGTCATTTTAAGGTGAGGCTGAGATTCAGGAAGGAATTGCGTATGTTTTAAATGGTCAAAGTCAACAATAATCATACAATACACAAAACAACCTGTTTACAATTACTCCTTCCATGAAGAGATTGCGATTGCATAATGCGTATAAAAGTTTGCAATGATTTGAATTTTTTTATACTTACATGACCTTTACATTTTTTTCTTGTGTTGCAGGGACCTAATGAAATCCCAGATGATGTACCAGCTGCCACGATATCTAACAATCTCAAGTGACAACACCATCACCATTCCAAAAATAATCATCCTATAGTATTTGATTCATTCAACATCATCAACACCACAAAAACTTGTTATTTATTTGTTACTACTACAAGAATAAACAATAATTGCGTTGTAAACAAGTTGCCTTTGTATTCTTGGGAAAATTCCCACCTCATTCATTCACAATAACTAATAGACAAGTTGTATTTATAAGGAATCATGTTGACAGGTAGATAATTACTTTCTCATATTCTCGCCATACAATTGAAAATAAACTCTCAAAGAGTAAACAACAATAGTGAGAACAAAATTAATAAAAAGTTGGCAAACAACTTTTAATGAGAATACGATTTCCAGAGATTTCCATGTTAGGGTGGTTCGCAATTATTGACCCAGACAACCACACTTACCATCAAATCGGCCGAGCACCAATTACTCGGTGTCTGTATGTTGCATATAATTATATAAGAGTACTTTGAATAAAAAACCAAAAGACTAGTTTAAAATTTGGTATCATTCTGTCGGCCAGTTTTGGCTGAAGCATGCAATGATTCACCGCAGTTGCAGTTGAAACGTAAAAATAAAAGACGAAACCCACCAAAAACAGAGACAGATTTCGGATTTGTTAAGGCAATATCTTTCTCTTCGAAACGTAGCCAATTGTGAGGAAAATGTACGGATTTCTTGAGACTTGCAATTTCTTTTTTTTGGGACAGAGCGTAGAGTTATGTAGTCGACAAGGTTTTTGGCTGGGTGAATTCAAAAAAAAAGAAGAAAACTCTCCGACCAAACCAGTTTCGTCGAGTCGAGTCGACCAAAACCCCCAGGAGAATGGATTTTATACCTACTTTTTTTCCTACTCGCGGAGGGGTTTCGATTGGATCCGGATAAGGAAAGTAAGTAGGATTTTATGTGGCGCTCTCTCTTCCAATGTATCTATTCTTAGGCGCCAAACGATCCCAGATATGTTCACAGGTTCTTCTACCACTTTCTCAATGTTTTCTCTCACTTTTTTTTATTTTACAGTCGTGTATCTACAATAGTACTATATGCTCTACTAGTGCAAGAACAGAATTTATGCTAAGTCATTTTAGACAACTGTTGTAGTTAAATCGGTGAAAGTTTTGTGTAAACGCTAAAATTTTCACTAAGCAAACTGTGGATATAAATATTCTCGTCAGTCAAATTCGAAAATTTGAGTTTGCAGGTTTGTAGCAGCTTTTGTACTAAAATTATTAGTTGGTCGCTCCTTGAATTACAAGGTTAGACACTGTTTGGGCCCGATTGTGGTAAGGCTCGATTCCAATGACTACAGTCCCGAAGTACCAACTATATTGTGAAGTTTCACGATAGCCCTTCAAAGGTATGCATGGATATGGAACGGAAACTGTTTCTTCATTCATACTTTTCATGAATTGTGTCACATTGTCATTGCCAATCTACAAAGTGAAAAGTTTGTTTCCCCAAGCTAGGGATTCACGCTAGACACACCATTCTTTTCAATTTTAAGAATGCACTTCCATCCCAATCCGTATTTCAAAATTTTGAGAGAATGAAATTGATTATGTTGGATAAAACTCACTCACTCAAGTTTCAAAACTTTTCATATTTCTTTTACGGAAAATACAAAAATGAAAATAAAAGCTTAGCTGGTAAAACAATCAAGTGAGAATTCGTGTGTACCCTGGATAGATAAGACTCGCTCGCTCCGCTTCATACGCTGCCCGGCAATAAACAGGGTGGTACAGTACAATTTAACGAGTTTCTAATAATACACATTCTTAATATCCATGCACATGAAGAAGACCGGTTGATACTTATGACCCACACTGTAATACAATTTTTCGCTACCGACTCTGGTCCAATTGTTCACAAGTTTTCTACCAAGTTAAGTTCGTGCCTCATTAGAACGTTCGAGCTGTCCAGTGTAGTAATTACAATTAATAAGCCATGGCTGGGTAAACTACCGCCTACCGCCTACGCGTTCGTACGTGAGTCGACCTTTGCCATTTTCATTCCGTGAACTAATTTTTGTGCTCTTAATTCAAAACTAAAGGATAGACTGAACTTACAATGAATATTCATGGGCCAACCATCCTCAATCGCACTTCCATGAATCAGTGGGTTCTCAGCCCGACATGATAAATATTGACCAGTATCCTCCAATGTTGGGATGAATGACAAAGTACTCGTCGTCAAGTTTCCATCACTGCTTGTCTGAATGTACAAAAAAAAATATGAGCATTAGTTAATTAACGAGAAATTATATTGAAGTCCAGCCGCATTTTTAAATAGTGCTTGATTTGTCAGGTTTTGTTTAATATCCAATCCGATTCAAATGAAAAATAGAGTTTAATCTAAGAACTAAATTAAAATCCAAATACTTTGGAATATCCTAGGGCAAGCAGGCAAGTGGCAGGTCGAAGCTGAATACGGTATAATTGACATGGATTCCTAGATTCGTACTATACAGCCCAGCCCGACTTCCTTTTTGACTTTTTACTAGTTTGACGAAAACTTTTTTGTTTATAAAGGAAAAGCTGTGATTCTATAAGCTGGGTTAGTAGTCCCCCGCAGTCGAAACGAAACCCGAGTCGATCCCAGTAAGTCAGTTCCTGTCCAAGTGACATGGGTTGTTGACAAAAAAACTTTCCTTCAATTTAGGAGCGACAGAAAGTAATTCACAACTTTTCGGGGCAAATTAGAAGGGATGAATGGTGAGGGCGGGTTGAGAGAGATAGCATCATATTTTACTACGACTACTACTACTACTTCTTCACATTAGATTAGACATGCAGGAGACATGAGTTTTAGCCTTCTTAATTCGATTTCATCTTATTCAACTGTTTGCCTTTGGGTGTCATTCTCAATGTTGATCTAGCACAGCACAGAATCCTATCCTATGACTTGCCTTTCTTTTTACTTTACTGAAAGAAGGTAAGGGGTGAAAGCATCCAGTCAAGAATTTATTATTCGCACCATCGTTCAACTTTTCCCTTTTGCCAAAAACTGGCCTATAAAGTTCTATTTGTGTCACGAGGGGAGGTATTTTGGTGTAAAATCGTGCGTTAATCACACACGCTCAGCATTACTCAATTTCTGCACATCCAATGTATAGTGAAAGTGAAATACGCCATATTTATCCACAAATTAAAAATGCACTTGGTCATCATTCAAATTCTGCACACGAAAACTGCCCCTTGTGAATCTATAGGTTGATGTTTTCTCAAAACTCATGTCACGACCTCTGCCTGTGCTCTGCGTCTGTATGTGCAAGGTGCACAGGCAGGGAAAAGACACAAAGTGTTATTCGTTCCTTGAATTCAAATATATTTTGACGTTGCGTTGCGTTGGTTGACGTTCAAAGATCTCCTTAGTCAAAGAGTTTTCGCATTTCCTAAGTAGCTTCACATCTGACATGCTAATAAGGGTTGGGCGGATGCTTAATGAAGGCATTCTTCGACAATACCATTTATGCAAATTTTCAGTACTAGCACAGTTCCCGCCTCCAACCACACAGTAGTCTTACCTTCCACTCATTTCCCATTCACTACAACTACGACTCGTCTCTCTCACATTTTCAAGGAACAAAGAATTAGTAAAGCACACGAATGTGCAGGAGAATGAAAAGATCAAAAGGGAAAATTTAAAGAGAAAGGTAAAACCAGTCGGAGTAGGAAGTCCGGGTTCAAACCAGAGCCACTTTCGAGTTCTCATTACTTTCTTCTATCAAATAATTATACGATGAGAGCATTGTTGAGATCCTATACTAAAATTTCCAAATGACGACATTTCTTTATAGCAGTTTTAATGTTAGTTCGCGAGGAATCCGTATATGCATATACTCGTGATTTAAAGTACGGCAAACAATATACTATTTAAATATTTGGAATAGAAATCAATGTACTAGCACAAAATCTCCACATTAGCGTAGTTCAATGTTTTAAAAATTTTGTGTCCAATCAAGTAACTCTGTGGCAGGCACTAAATTGCTGATTTAATCAACTGAACTAATACTTACAACTTCTTTGTGGTTTTTGAGTCTAGACGTTCCTTTCCACCAAGACATCACAGCTGGAGGTCGTGCCCCGGTTGATTGACATTTTAGACTGTACGCCACGTCAGCTGACAACGGCATCCGACTCTCCAGTAATCTGACTTCGATTGGCCGAACTGTAATACAAAATTAGAATTTTGTTTATTTAAGAGTCTAATGAAATGTATTTCTTCAACTCAGCGTACCAATACCAAGACGCTTCTTCAAATAATCAAAATCTAAAAAATAATGATTGAAGAAAATTGTAGGTGGCGCAAGAAGGCAGAGATGGTCTAAAAATACGTATTCATATTGGTCAAGGGAATTCAAGGAAGTAAGGTTAAGCGGTGGATAAACACTTTCTTTTTCCCTAATAAATAATACAGTTATAACTTTCTCTTTAAGGCGGACATTCCTTCGAAGCCCCTCTAGCGTGTATGTTACGGGTCGTTCAAGAAAAAATATCAACTATACTAAAATATTTTTGTAGAGTAAACTTTCTCCACATTACCACTTCTCAATTTCGAACAGATTTTCGTCAATTCTTCCAAGATTGGTTTATAGAAAAGTAACAATACATGTAAATAAAATTGGCATCGAGATTTCGATACTTGTTAACAATAGTAATGTTTCAGTTACCGCAAGGTAAATTTAGGGCTGTAACACATACACCCATCACCAATACATAAAACCGTAGAGAACAGAGCCCTTAAATTTTTTTGCCCACTCCCGCTGATGCTTTTCGCCGTTTTTGGCATAATGCATTAAATCGTGCGCGCCGCTCCCATTGAATATGATTTATTGCAGTGGTTAAGGATTTATGAAGGCGAAAGCCGCCGTGGCCCATCACTACATTTCGCCCGTTCCTGGCAGCAAATCCCACCCTGTACTTTCTCCACTACTTTCTACAACTGTGTGGACGACTCCTTATAAGCATTTCTACCCAGACTAGCTTACTAGTTTTTACCCAACCGACCAACCTATGGGTAATATATTTCCTCACCATAACTCCCTCTCTCTCCACTTCTTAGTTGAACAATATAACATAAACCACTTATATGTATTAAAAGCATTCCCAAGGCAAAAACGATGACTACTCTCTCCCTATTCTGGCTCTGACAAGGAATGGTGTTCAGATGTAAAGTATAGCCAATACAGACAAGCTGACTCGATGAAATGTTCTAACCGCAATTGTGAAAATTATGTCAAGGTCTCAGTCTCAAGTAGTATTTTCTATCAGTGTCTACAAAACACCTGCATAATAATCCTTGTAAGTTTGGGTCCAAAACTTTATTTTATGTCGGCAAATGTCCTCCTCTTGTTTCCGCTGCTGCAGTACATTTTAGCCACGAAACGATGTTCTATTCAGACGCCAGATCTTACTCCCAAAGGAAAGGAAGCTAGTGACGAAACAAACAAAAAGAGGAAGTAGAGAACAAAAGACTCAGCAGCTTAGTGCCATTTCTCCACACAAAAGAAGAAAATATTTTCTGAGCTCACAAACCTCACTACATTTCGAATAAATTATATTTCTTGTCATAGAGTAGAGAATTTTTGATTTCTTGTTGCGTTGTTATTACTGTAGTCGCTATTCTTGTCTTCATTCCATTTTCTCCAGGGCCACGTTCTTCTTTCGAAGATCTCAAAAGATTTTACAGAAATCAACAATTCAGAGTGCACAATGGGAATGCAACAAATAAACAATCCGAATCATTCGACCTACAAATGAAACGGCTGAGATTTCATTTGATATACAACGCCAATACATACGTTGTATGATTAAATACCCATTCCCTCTCATTATCGGGCCAGTAAATTGGTTGGTTAGTACCGTACGGAAATGTTCAATTGGAAATACGGAGAAAGTTGACCACAACAGTATATGACGTGTTCGTTCAAACGTGTTCAATTCTAAGAAGGCGTGAGTTCCAAAAATGCTCACTGAACTTTTCGAATTCAAAGAATCGAGGTTTGTCATATGAACCTTTAGAGATTTTGAATGGACATTGATTAAAAAGATCCACGCATGCAAGGTAAAGCAGGTAAGGATGAATGGAGAAAGTCCAATAGAACTGGCTCTCAATCCTAGTCCTAAGGAAGAAAGCCGAGAACATGACACTTGAGAACCTTAAGTTGAGTGATGCAAGTGTGATTCGGTCTGACGAGCCGAATTTTTAGTGAAGGAAGGTGTCAGTGTGTGTGTGTGTGTGTGTGTGTTTTCCGCGAACACACAAACCAAACCTAGTGAAAGTGGAGAAAGTCCTTCTGTGCTCAGAAATTTGCAGAGCTCATAAAAGACTTGATCGATAAACTGCAAGCCGGAGTCCACTCCTGAATCAACTGCAACACTGCAGTCCAACTCAACCCATTTCTCTCATCCTGATCACAGTCAGTCTCGGTACTTGACTTTCTCCAAATACATTCTCCGACTGGATGCTCCCAGGAATTTATACAAAGGTACATTGTAACGAAATATATGTAAGTTCAGACGGGTTGAATAACCTGGTATTAATAAAAACGTACGAGCCAGACGGTGTCCTTGAATTCTCATTTCTAAGCGAACCGAGCCAACTTTTTTTACCAGAAACGTTGCAGTAATGGAATATGGATGTACATTCGATCAATTCATGAACTGTCTTACAATCCAAACACGATTGACAGTATTGATAGCTACTCTTGACCGATAAGAATAGGACTTTCTAAGGTTTTAATTAATTCTTGTGAACAACGAAGTCACTGTTAGTATGAAATTAAATGTTTACACTCTTCCATTTTTTTCTGTTCGGTAAATATATTCTGATGAACAACTTTATAAGCTACGCACCGGCGCCATCTCCACGAATCCCAGCTGCCATTGCGTTGCACTTATTAAAATGATCTCCTTTTGGTGAACTCCAACATTGTTCAGAAAGAAAAGGAAATTTTGTTAGAAACCGGGAAAACGGAGAAGAATACGAAAGAACAAGTTGAGAGGAGGAGGAGGAGAGGAAGAATAAAATTGGCCTGCCTCAGCCTTTTGCCAACACAAAATTTTATTGGGGTCGTTGCAATAAAATTTATATACATTTGACTCCCACGGACGGATGGACGGACGGGGATCCGTTTCATGGAATGGTGGGTAATAGTGAGAAGTTGAAAAATGGTGAGGTCCTCATAAAACATCAAGATGGTCTCCTCAAAGTCTTCTCTACTCTGTAACTAAATAACTTCAAGAGTTGATGTCCAAGCCAGAGTCCACGGCCGTAGTGGCGGTTCTACTGTACGAGTGTATTTTTTCACATTTAGTGGGTCACTAATTAAAACACACTGGTGTGAACTCCGAAATATATTCAGCAATATTTTCCACAGAGATTTTGCTGTTTTCCATTTCGCCTAAGGAAATTACTGCAAGTAGTATGAAATCTAGTAACAAATTTAGTGGAGAAAAATTTGGTTAACATATCTGCAAGACAAGACATACAAAAAATACAGAGGATCTATTGTGGGCCTTGGTGGCCCAGAACTAGAACCGCTACTGATTGGCGGGAAAGGACGGGAGAATCATTCCTTTCTCTCCACTTGACTCCATCCTCGAATCCCTTCAGACATATTGACTCACGTCTCTTTCAGTTTTGACCACTGGTCCGTTTTATTCTCTCAAATGTAAACTTGGCTTAGATCTTCACATGGAAGAGTTGAAGTAGTAGCCGAAAACCATCGGTCTCTAGAACCTGTCTGTGTGGACTAAACGAATTTCAACGGTCGGAACGCCTCAATTCACATTACCCGAAGAAATAACATTTTACAAAGTCAGACGAGACTAAGAACATGTATTTGAAGAAGTCGGACAACATACGTACATCCCAATTTTGAACTGGACATTTCTTCACAGAGATTCCAATAGTCAATATATTAAACCAAATTTGTACGCTATGGGAAAGTACGTGCTAAACCAAATTTGGCTCAGGAGGAAAATTTACGGGAAAGATCTCAGTGGAAAAAAATCACCTTAATGCAACAACCACAACGGGAGGTATCGAATCCTCAATGCTAAGCACCAAGGGAGCCTGTGTATTTCAACATAGCGAACACAGGGATCTAATTTTTCTTAACTCTCCCAAACAATCCTTATTCAAACAGAAATCATACAAGGGGAATGTATACTTCCTGTGTGTATACAAAGAACGTCAAACTATTATTCCTCGTTCAAAGAATTTCGTCAATTTTTGACATGTTGACATCCCCTCGCATAAATAAGCTTTGACACAAGTCAGTCCTGTCATCCAAAACTACAATGATGAATCCCGACAAAGTATGTAGTCGTTGTCGTGAGTGATGTGAGATATTTCAGAAACAACGGACGGGAATGAGTGAATGCAGGAAGTGGAAGGAAATACCCGGATTTGGATCTTTCCTCCATGGATTTTCTCTCCCATCTCCTATTTATTTGTCTATTGCGTTTCCGATATGCCAGGCGGAGTCAGTATTCTGAATAATTCTTGTGTGTTCTGCTTCCGCCTATTTTTTAACACGATAAAACATAATCTAACGATACTTCACTATCCAGATGATAAAAAAAGAATTTAAATTTAAGGGCCAACTGGGAATAGAGCACGGAATGATTAATCATTGAATTGACTCACAATGGAACCTCGCGAACTGTAAGTTCCAGAAAAATGTGAAACTCGGTGGAGTGGTCAATTAAAATATGCAGATTTCGAAAATCATAATGACTCGTGCCCCCAT
>JAQGCB010001524.1:0-14196 GCA_034698835.1 Protaphorura tricampata
CTGCTCCTAAAGTCTAAATAAATTTAATTTTGCGCAGTGATAGAAACTAATTTACATATTTTATGGACGGTAAAATTGTGCTCAAAATACATACATACACACTTACAAACCATGTTCAACTTCATTAATTAGCGGTAATGGTATTTTGTCATTAGTAGAATTACACGAGACCAATATTCTTAAGGTTTTACCTAGCCGACTGAGATAAGTGTTCTTTTTTAATTGAAACTATTGATTTCATTATCTCTTTTAAAGAAATAGCAAGATTAAAATCAAAGTCGACAACAATTTCGCGACTAAATATTGAACACCATTCTTACCAATTTTTATTGAACTACAATTAAAAAATAAAAATACATTCGTATTTATGAACGTTGAGAAGGTTAGAGACACCTGCTTCAGACCAGCAACCAAACCAGTACGTCCAAATGTAACAATGTTGTGTGCAAATGAAGTATATTTCTTCTTGCAAGTTCGAAGTGGTAGGCTTACAACTTACAGGACAAAATGAAGTTATGTGTAAACAACCAACGCTCGTATGCTTTAGCATGCGAAAACTACTCTTCAAACTTCAACCCAAGATGGCGTTATGATCACTCAGTGCTAAATTCCTATGCATCCCTTATTACATCATCTACCGACAACTAAGCAAGCCACTGATCATATCGGATTTTAGGGATATGTACCTTATCTTCTC
Organism: Protaphorura tricampata; assembly: GCA_034698835.1. Taxonomy (NCBI): domain Eukaryota; kingdom Metazoa; phylum Arthropoda; class Collembola; order Poduromorpha; family Onychiuridae; genus Protaphorura; species Protaphorura tricampata. Next base: position 698 of record JAQGCB010001524.1, read on the forward strand.
GATTTACGTAAATGTTTTAATATTCTCACTATAGTCAGACAGAAAACAACATCGATTCCGATAGTATTGGAATTTTCCAGGTGTACTTGTCAGTCCTTTCTATACAAAAAACAACTGAAAATCGAATACAGTGGACTCTTTATATATCAACCTTCCCTATATCGGACACCTCCTTATATCGTTCAAAATCCCAGGCCCGGACGAATTCCTTATGTACAGATTCTTTTGCAAATTTCGAGTTCGATATATAAAGAGTCCAGTGTACGTTAAAAACACTGGATTTCAAAAATGGATTACAAATTTTGAACATTATGATAAAATCTGTGGTGTGTTGTTGGTTGATTTGTACCAATTTCAGATTTTCTTCGCCAAAGCGTATGTTGAAGAACGGAGACTGTCAAAGGGAAACTGTAAATTGTGGAGTTAAAATTAATGAATGTAACAAATGTCAAGTTCAAGGGTTATGAAACTCATGCAAAAACTCATTATTATCTCCACCCGACCAGGAGGTTTCAGAAATTTACATTCTTTATTGATTATGACTACAAAGAGAATGACTATTAATTTATTCACAGCTTGAGGCTTCAACTTTGCGATTGTAAAGGCTATGTTTTACGTTCTAATTGTTGAGCCATTCTTCAAATTTACCCAAAACACAATGAGCATGTTTTTAATCTTTTGTTCAAACCAAACGTCAGTCGAGTACGTGGAATTTATTCTAAATTTTTTGAAGGGTGGTCCAAAACTTGTTCGGGAGCTTCTTCATAAAAACTATTAAGGCTATTCACTAAAATCCTTCTTGAAAATAGAATTAATTAAAGACATCTTTTAGGTGCTTAGATAGTAAATACACATACTATATAGTAAAGTCTCTTTATATCAAACTCACAAGCTGAACACGAATTTGGTCGATATAAGGAGTTTTCGCTAAACATACTCACATCTCCCAATCTAATATCTGAGCATAACGATGGAACCCGAAAAGGTGTTCGACCGATTTGACATGTGCCCTAAAATGTTCAATCGAAATTACCTAGTTCACCACCTCTGCATTGGCTGGAAACATAAGTAAAAATTCTGGGACGCCCGAAAAGCAATAATTTACAAAAATTCTAAACAATTTAATTTCTTATTCAGAATGAACACACACTCACGTTTTTCTTGAAAACAATGAATTAGTGTTCGCGCAGAAACACCCTTCACCCGCATTTCAAAAAACCCATAAAAATGGTCAAGCCAAACTATCATCCCCTACCTGCGAGGATGAGTTAGTTTGTTTAATTGCGTTGCGTGTAAATTGCCTATTTTTCGCACAAAAGTGCATGCATGTAAATGTGTACCTGCTATGCACTGTATTGTATCCTTTGAATCTCTCTTCTAATTTTTTCCCATGTATGTATAATGTAACACATGAAGTGGAAGTCTAGACCTAAAATATGATCATCCCCTTTCATATACAATTAAAGTAATTTACGGAGAAGCAAAGAGTTTGGTGTGAGTGGAATGCTAATTACCACATTATTCTCCATAGTTTATTGTAGCATCGGTTTCTTATGGATGTGTATCTTGAGTTTTCTTTCAGCTACCTGTGCAGTAGTGCACTCTTTTTGTTCAGAATTCAGATAAGTAATATAAAACGTACGAAGAAGAGAAAGGTGAAGGAAATCTATCTCATAAAGATAAAGGAAATCAGAGTGGTTACGAGTGATACGATTGCTCTCATGTTATAAGATGTAACACGTTTATCCATATCATTGACAAGGGAGATCTCTTAACTGTTTTTGGCTCAGAAATGCAGAAACTTAAACAAATCCAGCAATCTGTTGGCTGGCTGAAGCTAAAAAGTTAATCCCTTTTGTTCGTACTCATCGGTATCGAATAGTTAGACGTGTATTTTTCGTAAAGAATGAGTTCAATTTTTCCAGCTGACGTGTAAACGATGAATAATAAAATTTTGAAGCAAAATTTACATTGAGGAAACGTCCCTTGTGATTAATTATTGTGTCGCAGTGTTATTTTGTTGTGTCTTATCTCAGAAAATGAATAAAATGTAGATACCCACTTGCCTCAGTCTTAACTATCCGTCTGTCTTGGTCCATTTCTAAGTTGAGGGTAAAATATAACTAGCCTTTCGGTTCTCCCAAGCGACAAATCATACTGTCATTTCTTGCCATTAATTACCACTTGCTTGTTTTCAAGTAGTTTATCAAGGTTTAATTGCCATTTAGCACGACAATCTTTGAAAATTCTTTGGGTAGTAAATATAAGGAGACAAGAGAGGAAGGAAATGCAAAGTGAGTCCATATATACAATGTACACCAATAGAAAATCGCATGGATGAAATGATGTAACCACTACACCCTGTAGACTCAATCGGACTTCTTTTTTTAATGAAGGAAATCACGTTAATGTATAATTTTTTTGAATTTTAAAGAAGTTGTTTACAATGTAATTGGAATTTTGTACATTCAAATGGTTTTGTTTAACAGAAAATACAGAACCTGCGATCAGATGCGAACTTGCATAAATTAAAAATACAATTTAATTATTGAGATCTCGTACGTAGTATCATCCCAGGCTTTACTGCCAACATTGATTAGTCAAAATTACATAATTTCTGAAAAAAAATTTTGGGCCCCAGGCCCCAATTTTTGTAAGCTGCATAGCTGATGTTTTTTATATTAATAAAATATTTCTTCATCGCGACACCCAGTGTTAGGTACAGTCTGAAAAAATTTAATATTTCTGAAAGGATTCGTACTTTAAAATTCGAAATTAGTTCCTGTAGATTGAGATTTTGAAAATTAGAAAAATGCGTACAATAATTTATGAACAGATACGTCAATTCTAATTTTCATCGTGGCAATTTTGATGAGGGATTTTCACCGAATGGCATTGCCGAGCGCGAGCGTTTACCATCCAATTTCAACAGCACTGATATTGTTTTGTTGCTGTTAAAAATATTTGATGGAATTTGGATTTATTGGCCACTTTAGTTCAAGCTGTAGAGAGCATTAATGCCATGAGGCTTTTACCAGTTGGATTGGACTATGGATTCCCTCCAATTACAAAAGTAAACAACGAGTTCATTGCTCCACAGCCACCACAGCGTTGAACAAATCAAGTTTATTATCAATCTCTTAATTGAAAATCTAAACTTAATGGCTTCGTGCGTAGTTATTATGAACTATGTACGCACCCACACTAATTAAAATAATTAGGGGGAAGTGCGTACGTAACAAAGTAATAATACAAAAAAAAATGATTATTTGGTGCATCATTGAAACGCCTTCTCGACACAAATGCTTTCAAACACCACAACATCGCTAACTCTCCAAATTTTTCCATCACACTAAAAGAAGTGGGAAATCTTAAAAATATGTAATTTAAAACCAGCTCACTTGGCTTGGCTATGACATTTGCATGCAGTAAAACAAATCTTGATCAAACACATACGCACACATATGTATATCAATAAACTAGGCCTGTACAGTTTCGAATTTTACAATTAATGTTTTTTAGTTAGCGAGTCATGGATGGCACGGCACATAGTCCATTTCAATCTTAATGTGAATTCTATGTTAATTTTTGAATAGCAACCTGTCATTTTTTTGCTCCTTGTCACAAGAAGTGTACAAGCTTCCTACGTACAGTCCAAATATTATTTAAAAAGTTCAAATCGTAATTGTGCACTACTGAATATCTGATCAGTGCTCTGTACGTACACGGTCCCACAAAATAATTATCCACCTCTATTCGATGTAGCCAAAGGTAAAACCATATAGAACATTATTAGAAATTTTATGTGAGCATAGGTTAGAAAGTTGCATTGGAGAAAGCACCGTGTACTCATCATTCTAGTTCATTTCAATTTCGGTATCGTATCTGCTGTTAAAATCACGCAGATCAAAAACTCCAAAGTTTTTATGTGCCTACTTGTTAATGGATGACAATTAAAGGTAATGCAAACAGAATTCGCCGGACCCTGTGCACTTTCAACAATCAAACAATATAACTTGTGGGGGCCTAGAAATGTAAAGCATATGTAAAGTAGATGAAGATTTAAGACCAAGACTGGTTTTTGTTTGATAATTCTAAATTGCAAGTATAATTATCAGAGGCATACAGAAGAAGCAATAACAGCAGTAATCAGGTTGCTGCTGATAAATGTCACCATGTGGGCTGGGTCTGGCTTTTGCAAACATTGTCCATCATTAAATTAACACTGTACGTACGCTGTACGTTCGTTGACTGATTGACCTACGGATTGTAAATAATGTATCCGGGTTAAATTCTAGTCAAAGAGGTCATATCATTTTTTTTGTCGTGCTGTGCAAATAAGTAACTATTATAGTGAACATTGTGTTGCTGTTTTTTTTTATTATTTTTTTGTAATCTGTTTTTATTTTATAGCTTGGCTCCAACACACTTTTACCAATTTATGCCCCAACATTTGGCAAGAAGTTGTGCTAGGCGTGTATCTGCTTGTCACAGGCAATAATTCAATCCGGGCCTTGGCAAGGTGTCTAATGATCACATATTTGGTCAAATCCTCACATCACCCTAATTTTCAATTCGTCTCCTAAATCGTACATTATCACCTGGACCGGGTTTCCCTGAAATCTTACAAAAGAAATTCCTCTGAACGTTGTTTCAGTGCAATACAATGGTTTACCACGTATAAAGATGAATAAACGCTGTCGGGATTTCGGGTGACTCTTGGATTTTGGCCAAGCTATGTTGCACTAGTTATGATATCTCACGTGATTTGACTTCTTGCCCGTGACATAGTCTAGACTAGGAAAATGTTTTCACTCCAGTTGGACCCTAAATCTCACCTATACATAAGACTAGATTCATTCTTATAAGATTTTTCTTGTGGTTATTTATTACACCTTTCCTGTCAAAAAACTTTGTAAGGACCCAACTGTGTTCATGTAAATGTTCATCAATGTATTACGTTCTGTACTGTTAACTCGTTGGCTCTACTTTTTTTCCGTTGCAATGCTTCTTCTTTCTATTATTCTTTAAATTAGCAAATGACGGAGAATTATTGAGTGGAGATTTGCGGAACATCTGCTTTCCTGTTGTTTCTTTCTGTTAGAACAGGATTCCCTTTATTGCTTTTGTGGAATTTTCTTGATTAAAGTAAATTTTCTTATGCATGTTGTGTAGAAATGTAGACAAGTAACAACTACTGGTAGGAATCACTGAAGAGTTTGCAATTTAGTTTTATGTTTATTTATGAGTTAACAGGAGTTTTGTCTCAGATTCATATTCAAGAGAGATTAGATACAAAAAAATTATGTACTGTTTTCATAGGTTTGTGCTTTTCTTTTTGAAAAATGAATGACGTATATCCAAAGGGCGCCGTTGAACTCTTAAACTCTTTCCGGTCCAACTAACAAATAAGGAACCATCAAAGGTCAAATATTAAGAGTCAAGTAAACCAGCACTTGTTTACCCGTCAAAACAAGATTGCGTGTTGAATAAGTAGAATTAAAATTTGACTTGAAATAAAAATTTACCAGACAAACAAAACTAATTGGATTTCTTGTGTAAACACAGACAGAGAGTGAGAAAAATATTGACAAAACAAAATTAAAAATTAACTGCCTACAGACAGACCTTCGATAATGACAGTCAGTCACTTCTGCAGTTTCTCCTCATAAAAACAAAATAAAAATCTGAAATTAAATGAGCTCTTCCTTTTTGAGGGAAAATATAGAAGGATACTGAAATGACTTGTGGCCCAAATACCTTAAATGGTTCATGGTGACCGCATCACGGTAACTACAGTACTCGTATGCTTAATAAAACTTTTGTTTTATGTATTTTTTTAAAAGTCTGTTTGGTTTTTGTCTTTCAGGCACTATTATGTTTATGTTTGGCCCAAGTACTTTTATATTGCACTCCTTAAGCGTTATTTACAACCACCAAGATTGACTGTTGACGGTGGAATAAAGGACGCACGACACAGACAACGACCGACGGGCGCGTCTTCCGGACATAATGTGTGCATAGAGTGCGTGCTTATGGGCAACTAAATAGGCCACCCGAAAGTCGTTCTGGAAAAAAAAATAAAAAATTTGTGACTTGTGACTTTGTGTGACTCAACAATTTACTACGTTCGATTTGATATATGATTGTTGAAAAGGACTTGAGGGTCAAATGACAAGAACGAAACTTTCAGGACTTCGAACATGCTTTCCCGACTGAATCCGCCTTTGAAGTTATAACAAAAGCAGTTGGAATATTTGTCGAACGTATGATTTGCTTGTAGAATCTGGAAGCGCTAGAACCAGATCCCTGTGACTTTCAAGAATTGGCGACCCAGAGATTAAAAAAATTCTTATGACGATACAGAGATAAAACAGCATTTCGGAAAAAACTAAGGGGCTTATTTTCAGATTATACAAGTTATCGCTCCCGATTATCACTTTCAAATGTGTATTTTCAACTCAGTGCGAGCGCCTTCATAATTTGAATGTCACATTAGAGAGCGGTATGCCAAAATAGGGCACTTTTTTTATAAAATTCTTTCGCATTTGATACAGTCCGAGTACGAGTAGAAATTCAGGTCGAATTTCGTAACTTCCTTCCACACTTTATGCTTGAAAAATATTTTTACAAGGTGATGAAACATATTTGAGTTGGGTTTTGTATAATTAACATTTATTTACGACTCAGAGTCAGAACCATCTCTTTGTTTCCCCACATTTTAGAACGGCAAACCTTTTGGGACTTAAATAAGTCGTTTCCCTCCGAATTCTTGACCTGATGCCACAAACTGTAATAATTTACTGTGCAGAAAGCTGTAAAAATGACATAAACGAAATGGTTGTGTATTTATATTATATGCCTACTAAATACATCGTAACGTCAGCTTGACAGCGACGCCTTCTCTGCCTTGTTCAAGTCTAGATTTAAAAGTTTTACTACGAGTAGGCGTACTTTCTCCCGTCAAAGATGAGGCGAGAAATGCGTGCAAAGAAAATTCATGGGCTACAAAAAATATTTGGTAGCGGTAACAAATAAAATAAATTATTTTTAATAATTAAATATAATAAAAATAAGCTTTCATAAAATAATATTTTGGAATTCGGATACAAGCTTATGCTTTCACTTTTGTGAAATCCTGATCCTACAAGTGAACGCGTTGAAAAAAATATATTGACGGTGGAAGTGTGAGATATTTTTAATTTGTATTCCATTATAACCCATACACTCGTTAAAGCTGTTTCACGTAAGTATAATGTGACTGTCTTTGCCCTTCGAAATACTGACAATAATTTGTCCATGATATTCAGGGAATTTTGTTTCAAAGAAAATAAAAATTATGATTTTTTTTACAATCTTTTCTCCTGCAAGTTTTTCTGTTCGTGTAGCGTGATTCTATTGAATTTGCATCTCCATTCTGAGAATTCACTCTTTTTCGTTACAAAAAACTAACAAGGACATGTTGCTTTGTTTCAACTTTGAACAAGTGTGATTCTTACGCGTCGCAACATCGTGTCAATCCATCGTATGCTCACACCGAAGGAATCCAAACAATTTCTTCGTAGGATTAGCATTTATTTCGCATAAGTCCGTTTGGAGTCATACATTAGCAGCAGTAGCAACTGATGAAACTTAAACTGCACATCCCAAGAAAATTTATATTCTTATCACATTTGTGTAACTCCTGTGTGAATCCAAAAGAAATATCCTTTTTTGTACCAATAAAATTTTACATTCCTCCACCCTCATTTAAATAAACAAGAGGTTAAGGCAGCAGAGACAACAAGCAAAAAAAAGAAGAGACATACTACCAACACCAACTCTTTTCTGCCCCATTGACTATTATCATTCAACTAGCAAATAAAAACCAACCAACAATCGCGATGTATAATCGCAATTGAATGACCGTACCATCAAAAACGTTCATTCCAAAAAATGCTAATGCTCTTAACTCTGGTCCCAATCAATTGACAACTCTTACTAGTCTGTGACTATGTCTGAAGTCCGTGTGTCACAGGAAACAGTTCAAATCGTTCAAAGGTTCAGAAAATTCACTAAACCTGGAAGGATACTTTATTATCGGACATACAAAAACTGACCGAGAAAAAGAACCGACAAGAAAATAAATTTTAACCGCCAAGCGAACCATGAAAAAATTACTTTCTTTATTAAGACGCTGGAGAAAGCAGCCAAGAAATTTTCTGTAGTGACATTGTACTTAGGCTTCCTGGTTTAACTCATTGTCTGTGACACATTACATTATACTAATATGACCAAGTCCAAGTCCATGTCCAACTTCTGGTAGTTGCCTCCGTCCAAAATTAAGTAGGGAATGAACTCTTGTCCTCCGAGTACATACATACATATTTTTTTTTCGAATCCGTAAAGAAAGAACAACAACCGAGAAGCCCGTCGCCCATTACATTGGAAAAAGCCAAGTGGCTTGGCAAGATTTTTTGAAACTGAAACAACTGTTCTTATCACCCTTGAAAATCAATGTACCTCAGCTTACATGGCATTTATTAGCATTAACTAAACACATTGTAAAAATAAGTAAGGGCTTCCTTCTTTCAAGATAGACTGTACGTACTTTGCAAAAGAAAAAATTCTGAAGGAACAAACGAACGGCCACCAATCAAAATTGACATTTACATTACGTTATTACGCTCATAAAAAAATTCAATGTTAAGTTAGTTATGTAGGGACCAACTTTATTTTATATTATAAATCATGTCCGCTCTACTAAAAGATGAATTGAATACATAAGTATATAAGTTAATCGGAGAATCGTTCCCAATGACACTGTCCATTGATCTTATTTTTTTAAATGAACTACTACATGACTAACTCGAGACGACCACTAAGTAAGTACAGTATATTCGTAGAATTTTATAATTTATACATCCACAAATTCCAACAGAGCTCATTCATTCTGAATTTGTTAAATTAGCAATTTGTATCAGTGAAGCATTCTTATGGTGAAATTAGCACTCACTACCACTTGATTTATATCTTGTTTTGACTATGTGCATGGATTTCTCACCTGAACCAATTAAATAGTAAGTCGAATGCTAAAAAGACAGAGACGCAAAAATCCCTTTCACAGTCAGCTTCTTAACTCTCAAAAACTAATTAAGAACGTGATTTTTTTTGCTTTAATTGGAAAACCCCCAACTAGACTAAACTATACAATGAAAGTGAGGAGATTTTCCAGGAATATTTTCTTATATGTTACGGACAATTCAAATTTATCGAGGAAAAGTCTAAAGTCTCAATTCATCTCCAATTTTATCCCAATAAAGAATTGTCTGATATCGTGTGGACGTTATCTGACATATTCCGCAGAGGTCTTCAGTCCACAATTTTGAAATATTTTCCTAGAGGCATCTCGGCATAACTTTAAAATTGATTCCAATTCTGCGGATTTTCTGTAACATAATTTTGTATATGATATAGCTTGAAGTAAAAAGTAAACGATTTACACTTTCCTTTCCCTTTAAGTTGAGATTTTAATGAGAATGTCAAAAAATTGGTTAGGCGGCTTAAGGTCGAGGTCGTCTGACCCTTTCGGGTTTACGACATAACATGTTTCGGTTCAATGATACACCCCTTTGAGTTTTGACTAGAAAATAGTAGCCCTGCAGTTTTTTGAGAAGAGTGAGTGACGATGAGGTTCGGCTTTGAGAAAAATTCTTTTTTAAATAATCCCATCCGTCCGTCATTACATCACTGCCTACTATACTACATCAGGAACGAACACACCACATTATCAGTACAATAAAGAGCCGCAGAAAAATAGAATGAATGTTATAAAAAAAACGGGATGGAAATTAAAATGTACACAGAAGAACAGAACAGAACCTAAAAAGTAGTCAGTCAGTCAGATCAGAGCAGAGAGTGAGAGAATGGCCTGTAGGTCGTGAGTGTTTATAATCAATGCATAAATTACCCTTATCAAGGACTGTAATTTAGCTACAAAATGAAGGAAACGAAAAACTTCAGACACTTCTTTTGCTGGGCTGAGCTGAAGTTTGGAATCAAACTCTTTTATATATCTTCGTTTTTTTAAGAGACTTTTTATTCACCTGGCTCTGGCTGGCTTGGCTATTATTCCGCAGGAGCGAATTTACCATCGAGTCTTAAACCTATTTAATATTCAAGTCAGGCGACGACGGATTATCGGGAAAGGTGAAAAAAATTAAAATACTATAGGAAATTGGTTTAGGGTAAGGAATGTAACGTACACAGACGTACACGTCGAGCCAACATCCGTGAGTCCTTCTCATAAAAGACAACAAGGGAAATGTCAGAGTGTCAGCTCGTCTTACGTCCGTCGTTCAAAATTTTTTTTTGGTCCCCCTGGTATCGCCCTGGTGTCGCGTCCAGGTGACAAGAGTCGAGCGAGTCTTTCTAAAAAGTGTCATCTGCACTCTCCTCCGCCTGTCCTGTCGTGCGGAATTTGAGAAGGATGCCGTCTTCACCGAACGAATGACCGACCGTCTTATTTAACCCATGACTATGACTCAAGAGTAAAATAATATGGAGATGAAAATCTTTTGACGCCATATGACAAGCACTGTCCATTGAAATCTGACATTTTATCAGAATAACTAATTTCATAAAATAAAGACGCTTGTTCGAGCTTCTATTTTCAATTCGTTATGGCGAGGGTCTGATCCCTTCGACTTCTTTGTTGAAATTCTTGTGGTGTGAATACTTAGAGGCAATCGAATCCTTCTAAGCGGTACGTTAAGAAATGATAGAAAAATAGTGTGCATTTGATGAAAGCAATACAGCTAATAGCTTAATCCATTTCTGAAAGCTCCTTCTTGAGCTAGTTATTGTTGGAAAACGACCTGACACTTAAACCTTTACTCTCTGAAAGTACTCCCGATTTAGAATTTTATTGACAGCCAAGGCTTCCGTACATTTCTGAAATAATTTCGAAGAAAGAGTGAAAGTACTATGCAGTTTATTACCAAATTTCAAGATTCTCTTTCAACTCAATGTCCTTATGATGGTTTTCGTGTGTAAGTTTAACAGACGACGAATTACAAATTCTGACAATTCCTGGAACACGAAATGGCTGAAAACATATACAAATATCTTGACAACTCCTACAATTCATTCCTAAATATGTATTACCTATTCGATCTTTCAAATGATACTAGACTGGCTCCTCAAATACTTATCCTTAATCCGGCTTATCGAAAAAGGCCGTTGACCATTCCATATTCTTCGAATACATTATGTCTGTCAGCCAATTCTACTTTCAAACTACTTGTGCAGACATTACTCCGCCTACATTACATATCTTAATGGCTGAACGTTGAATGCGTGTACTGCGTTTTGGCCATTTCTCGAGTGGACTGAATTATATTTTAGTGCTGTGAAGTTTAGCTCTCTCAACTTCCCATCCCGTCTCCGTCTGCTCTTCTTTTATAACTAGGAACGTTATAATTGCACCATAAATAAATTTATTTCGTGATAGTGATTGAATCCTACTGCATTGCATAATTGCTGATTGGACCAAGCCTACCCGTATGTATCACAATGTAAATTAAATGACTTGTCTTATCTTTGGATCCGGTCTCTCGTTATTCGTTAAGCACAAAAACAACACTCCATGCATGACTAAGATCAATAGAATGTTTACTCGGAAGTCTTTGAGCATTTTTTAGACGACCTCATTTTTTTTGAAAACACCACAGATCATTATACTACTTTGGCTCTCCGTGGTGTTATTCCATAAAATCACACTAACGAGATGGTACGTACAATGATCTGTACAAATCCGAGAAATTTTTCCACCTTCTCCTTAATCGCAAAAAGTTCAAGTAGATCCAACTAAATTTAAATTTAACGATTACTTGAGCATTCGCATTGTGTATATCAATAAAAAAAATACAGTTTGTACTCCCGCACCCATTTTCCTTAATCTCTTGAACAAATAGTACCACTGAGCACAGCAGCACTGGGAGATGCATGTAATAAATTTTCACATTTGTTTTTCGAGTTCCTTTTGCTAATAAAAAAAGGTCAAGTCTACAGAGGCCAGATTCACACTACATCACAATGAAGTGAGTACTAGACCCACCCTGATGACAACATGAGAAAGGACGGACTCAATTATTTTTCTCCAACAGCGTTATGTCCTGACTCACCATTGGATGAGATTTTGAACACACATTATGCATGGAATTAGGCATTAGCAGTAGTAGTAGTGGTAGTAGTAGTAGACGTATGCAAATATTAAGGTAAAAAAGGCCTATGACTTACGACTACTAAGTTAAAGGGTGATTCTGCATCTCTGCGTATCTGTATTGAAGTGCTTTACTGCATGCTAATGGGCGACATGACAAAATCTCTAAAAGACCTTTTTAATTCGTGGGATCTTGGGCCCTAATCTCAAAACTCTATCTTCTGTACGTAGTATCTCCCAAGCAGTCCCAGTCGTCCCATCCACCACAAGGGCACAAATCACGTCCATCATCATTAATACGCGTCACAGAAACAGAAGATTCGTCGAAGACTAATAAACATTAAAGTCTAGTCTTGACTCTTGAGTAAAGTTGTCACATGACTATGGATGGATTGTTCACTCATAAGTAGTCCCCGTCGTCGTTCTTGTCCACAGTAGCAGTTCTAGAATTGTTGCTGAGTTGGTCGAAGGGGCAAAATTAGATGAGATCTCTAAGGTGGGCTTCAGACCAGATAACCCAGCCACAGAACCGCGACTGCTCGTCTTCAGTAGTAAGTAGTACGTAGTTAAGGAGATACAGGAGTCATCATCATCATTGTTCGTAACAATGATAAGACAAATACCAAAAGTCCCAAGTTGTACAGATAACATCACCTCGAAATTCTATCTAACCTTTCACATTATAAAAAAACGATACACCCAGATGCAAATCCACCATCTTTTTACCTAATAAATAGTCTCTCATTAAAGGGGTAGAAAAGAACTACCGTTCATAAAAGTTTTGCTGTCGGCACTTTTGTCTGTCTGACTGAGACCCATTATAAACGGTCATTACTTTGGCGTGTCATTTGTATAAATCCTATTGTACAGTACAAGAAATTCTGTTTGTGTAAATGTTAGTACATGTACGTACATAGCAGACCTGCTAGCAGGTTTTGTCTTTTACTTCCAAGAAAATCAACTGATTAAAAACTTTAGTTCAACTTTAGAGCTTAATGAGATTCCACATGTCGGCAAGAAATTTTCGATAAAATCGATATAAATGTGACTCGTATGTCCTACTGCTGAGTCTTGTGCCGTAAGGTGCTTCTGTCTAACCGGTTTCCGCTTTGCTGACCTCTGACCGACTAGGACTCCGTAAAACCCGAAGACAATCCTTACTAGCAGAAGAGAATAAATGTACACAACAAAACCTGGAATGAATGATACGCAACACAGAGATTGTCTGTTCACAATAATCAGAGCTAAACCTCAAAATATATTCTTTCCAATAAAATATAATTCTCACATTTCCCCA
>JAQGCB010001525.1:0-14195 GCA_034698835.1 Protaphorura tricampata
GGTCAAGGGTACTTTTTGAAAAATGAAGTAGTTGTGGAGGAATATGGATGTCAAAATTAGATTACAGCACTGGTGGGATAAAAAAATATTAGGTGTATTTCTGTCTTAATAGAAAAAATATTTATTCTCACTCGTGCGGGAGAATAACAAAGTTGACCTCCTGATTTGTCCATTGACCTGAACCGTGACTTCCAAATTCCGATTGACCGTTCAATTATGCTTCTAGTCCTCTTAAGACTACTATTGAATCGGGCCTCCTCACGACTGGATGGATTCATGTATGGTGCCAATAAGTTGGGTTGCACACCATACCCGGAGTCACCTTTTAAAATTATTGAAACAAAAAAATTTAACTTCCAATTTAGCCCAATTAGGAAATTTACAAATATCTAAGGTAATATCAATTACCAACTAGCCATGTTTCTCCGAACGTTCCGATGTCAAATTTCTCTTTCAGTCCACAATTGTTCCAAATATAGGAGTCGTTAGTTGAGCCGGGCCATTTTACCACAGCGTCCAATATGGAGTTGTTGGGTGCACAAATTACTTGAACATTAATGGAGTGGAAACCCTTTCTGTTTACATACGAATTCTCTTGAATATGGGGTGCCTTGATAGCCACATGTGTCCCATCTATGACAGCGATGTCGAAAAAATCTTGCTTCAATTTGTTCAACGTTGGAATGTCAGTGGGAAATTGAACAAATTCCTTGACCAAATTTTGAACGATGTTTGTCGACAATTTATGTAAATAACGGCTAACTGATGACTGTGAGACACCGCTAACAGTACTCTCAACGTACTGGAATGAGCCGGACCGAAAGAAACTGAGAGCACCAATTAATTGAGTCTCTGGAGGGACAGGGTTACCCCTCGACTTTGGTTTTTCGATATATGGTGTAACTAAATCCAACAATTCACGCACATTTTCAATTGGAAGTCCACAGTGTTTTCGAATTTCGTAGGAGGCCATTTTTTCTAAAGTTGACCTTGTCTTAAAAGTTTTGGCCCGGATGTCAACTGGTAAAAATGGCAGTGACATTTTAATTTTAATTTTTACTTTAGAAATTCGACTTTGCCAAACGGAAATTCGAACGATTCCGGGTTTAAACCATGTCACGAGGTGGTTTAAGTTTTTGGATTAGCTAAGACCGTTTTCGGGGTTTAAACCTGTTCCTGAATGCACGCGGATTAACTTTTTCGGTTTAAACCTGTTTTTCCGGTTTAAACTCTTCCCAGCATCCGGCCCCGGGGCTCAAATACAACTTGCGTTTTTCTCCAAGTTTCTCCATTGACCTTGCCGAGAAAGAATTGATCCCCTCCTCAAGTCAAGAATCGTATTCTTGAAACGCTACCCACCCTGAATTCCAGAAAATCCATGTTTTCTTATTAGGAACACGAAATTGAATGGAAGAAGAAGAAAGAAAATGTTTATGGAAATTACTAGACGTCTGACCAGAACCACGTCCAGTCCTCTTTTATGTACTACTGTTATTCCCCGCGCGGACATCCACAATTCCAAGAGTTTAGACTTGATGGAATTCCAGTGATGTCTGGTCTGGAATTGAAAGTCATATTATAGAATTGAAATCCATATGTACGTAACATACATATTCTGGATGTTTGGAAATGAAATGTGTGTGTGTGTGTGTGTGTAGATAGAATATGCAAATGGGAGCAACTCTTGAGTTCATTCAGAATTTGGCATGGGTACTCTGTATTGTTATGTAGCCTTGAAAGCTTTTGCCTTTCGAATGCATATTTTGTCTGTCTCTGAATTCTGAATGAGGGTGTTTGAATTTCAACCTCCAAAAACTTTTTCTATTCAAAAATCAAATACAGAATTACATTCCTCATTCTTAAAAGAGAAAACTTTGCAAATATAATGCTACAAAGGTAACGAAAACGGAGACGGTGGTTTTGATGCATATTTTTTTCATCACAAGGAAACAATGTTTCAAGTCAATACAAAATTCTGCATGGAATTTGGAATTTGGGTCAATCATTCAATCCTGTACCATATTGTGTACCTCGGCGCATCGAAGTGGCCTCTTATCGTTTCACTTTGGGTACTTGTCCCTGTCTCTACATAAAACTGTTAAACGCACAAATATGTAAAGAGCGTCGTTTTGGATTTTACATGTTAAAAGCGTTCTTTGTCAACCAGTCTGTACCCAAACTGTCACTCTCACAGCGCCAGAAGTGCAGCGGTTCGATTCTTCGCCGATGATGCTTTTAGGAATACAAGTTAGACAGACGAGTGGGACTTGACACCACAAGAATAAACAAACAAACAAAAATATACTAAAACTCCATTCCCTTACATTATTTCACGTGTTGTACTTATACCCATATATAGAATTTGTAGAAGATTCGAGTAAAAAAATTTCAGCGCTGCCGACTTAGACGTCAGGACAGGACCAGGGTTATTTTTGTTTCAAACGCCACCCAAAACGTGCAATTTGTATTGACAAATGGGTAGGTACTAATGTGATCAAAATCCGATTGAAGCGATTGACGCACACAGCACGAGATAATTAGGTTTTTACCATTGTTACATCCACAATGCGTCTCAAGTTAAGAATAAGAATTACCTTGTCCAATCCGAATCCTAAGGACTATAGGTAAAAGTACGTAGTACGTGAGATAATCAATTAACTCGCTGTGATATTTGATCGGAGTGATTTTGTTGATTGTATGACTGTATAAATAAATTTGTATTAAGTCTATCTAAGAATTCCGTATCATTTCTCATTGTGCGAACGGACTCAATTTATTTTTAATTTGATTTGTAGTAAAATGTTTTCTAAATTTGTACACGGACAGTGTGTACGTAACAGCTTTTTTTTTAATTTGGCTACAGCGGAGTGACTTGATTAAATCTAATTAAGTATTACGAAAATGTTCGAGACTGTGTAAAAATACATACAAATATGTATTTGAAATAAATTCTATTTGTGTTGTTGTTGTCACTTCGTACTAATGCGCATTCTTGTGTGATTTAATTGAAAATTTAATGCAAATAAACCACAACAAAAATGTCAAGGAAGACCTATATAAGTTCTTGAGTAAGCGTACATGGGCGTATGTACGCAATTCCAATTTGGCGTACCCCGGAAATAACGTTTCATTAAAAATCACTAAAAATAATTTGAACATATGTAATATTATGCTGTCAGACAGGTGTCATATGTTAAACGTGATGAGGGGGCGAGTTAGGTAGGCGGAATGGGAAATTAGTCACGCAATCTACAATTTTTGATCGACATTAATCCGTTTAGTGCCACTCTCTCTTGTTTATTTCCAATGACATGTCTGGAATTATTGGATCATTAAATTCTTTACTTTTCCGTTTCCGCAAATGCTATTTAAAAAAAAGCATAAAGGAATCCACTGATTGACATAGCCGAGGCTGAATCAAACATCAGGTGCATTTCGTGTGTCTTTTTTCGAGTTGCTTCCATTTGGCCTAGGGATTTACATATTAATTATGTAGTTACCCTAGTAGTAGGAAAAACAAGTGGAGAAAAACCTCTTTAAAGCAACCCAGGGGATAGGAGGTCTGAGGAATTGAACCCAGCCCTGAGCGATGAACCGAGAGCGATCTGTACACTTGTACCACTACGCCATACGATAGACCTGTAAATTAAACCTAATAATTACAAATAATTATCTGCTAAAATGTCAAAATCTTGTCCGAAAACCTCTACACAAAATAGCCTTGATTTCCAGTCGTCTTCACTTCCCGTTCAATTCTATTCATATCAAATTGAAAACATTTAGATATTTTCTACAACTCAACTCTCTAGAATAGCTCATGACTCATGACACCGGAAATGAAGATGAAAATGACAAAAACTTGGCTAAAAACAGACGCCAGACATCCTTCCAACATGAACATACACAAGTCAAGTGGAGCTTAAGACACCGTCAGAATCAGAATCAGAAATGTATAGGACGAATATATGCGTACGTACACTGGTACACTACGACTACACACTACACTTCCACTTCCGTCCGATCAATTTCAATTTCACTTTAGTAAACTAAATTTAGCTTTCTGGCCAAAAACTGGGTAATACCAAATAGCAAAAACCAAATGCAATACATTTTGAGTTCCATGAACTTCCTTTTCCTTCCTATTGCCGGTGACTATGTATGTAAGCGTAAGCCTACTTATCATTCTAATCTGAACCACACCACGTACGCACTCCACTCTTACGCAATTTACGCACAGTGCGAATTTCTATTCTGGATTTTTTCTTGCAGGGTGCACAATATATTCAAGCAAAATTTAAAAACTTCATCGTACAAAATTTAAAAAACTAACTTTAAAAAGTTGAAATATTTGTTTAAAACCCTTATTTTTTGTCAATTTTTCGCACAAATGACTTATTCTCTGCAAATAAAATTAAATTAGATTGGTCAAACGTTGTGCAAAAATCTCAATATCTAATGCGAAACTCTCCAAAATCCGAAAAGGTAAATGTACAGTACAGTACACATTTGGCACCCTTACAAAGTAGTCGTCGTGTCGTGTTTGAACAAGGTGAGTTCTTAAACCGAATTTTCTATTCTAACTTTGAAAAATGACTCAAGAAAATCCTGTAGGAAGAGGATTTGCATACATTTCCTTCCCTACCTGTCTTCTTCCTGTCCCCCCATCACCCACCACATCACACATCACACCGTACCGTGACTCTCCTGTATTTGACTGCGTCACTGCGTGAATAGTTTGGAAGAGAATAAATTCAATTTCACACTCTGACTCAATCCCAAACGATCCGTCGGATCAGACAGGCCCAGCAGAGGACACAGACTCAGACTCTGAACCGAACCAACCAAAAATCCATTCATACAATTCATCCATCTCACCTCTCCAACCAAAATGCAATCGTTCGTGCGTAAATCCATCGCATTTTCTTCCTACCATGCCAGAGAATAAATTACTATCCTACCCTACTGTATGGATCTCAATCCAAATATATTTGCATATTTTAATATCCAGTCTCTATTCTATTCTAAAAGTAAAACTTCTTAATTAGAAAGAACAACCAAAGAATAAATGTAACGAGAAGTGAACCAAAAACTTCTCTAGTCAAGTCTAGTCTCTAGCGTCTAGCCCTAGTCGTTTTTGCAATTTCGGATATTCAGGGTGGTCCATAAAAAAAATTAATTACTCGTGTATCCGCAGTTCCTGGCAAACAATCGTACTTTACTTTACAGGAAGATCATTTGAACCACCTTGTACCTAATAATTTGTCTGCCGATTCTCGGTACGTACAAGTACAAGTACCTGGAGCAACGCAACGCATGTCTGGAATTAAATCACAAATTTTAACGAGGACAGGTCATGACCCGGTATCGTCTAGCCCAGCATATTTCAAAACTCTTAACCGGCGTACAGGCACGTTTTATTTTGTTCTGACACCTCTACCAGTAACAGTACTTAACAAAAGAATGACAATTTTTAAATGAACATTCATAACATGACATATTCAATTTTAGCAGAAAACGTGTACGTACGTGACAACAACGTAAATTTATCTTGAGACTGACACTAACTACAAAGGCCAATCTCTTGCATTGCATTGACTTCTATGAAACCCTTGCATTACTCACACCTCTTTTCTAAGATTCGCAACCATAACAATGTACCACTAATTTTTTACTGCTTACAAGGGAAGGATTTTCCATGCAAAATTCAGTGGTCCTTTTCATTTCGCTATCGCTATCGCTATATGGAAAAACATCACATTCTGTTTCTTGTCACCTAAATACAAAGGACTTCCCTTGTTAGCTTCGACGACAAAGGATAGTCAACGAACGAAATAGGACCACCATAATATCAGTTAGTTTTCGTCGTCCTCGTCATCCGATACACCCAACCAAATACTGTACATAAAAAGACCGACGATACATAAAATGAGGATTTTCTGCACAAAGTAGCTCGGACAAAAGAAAAAGAAGCTCCAAGCTTCCGAAAATCCTTTGAAGCGAAGAAGAAGAAGAATAAGAATGGACTCAGACAAGATAGTTACTGTCTTGTGTGTAGTAGACCTTACAAATTCTACTCACCAACCAATCGTCCATTCATACCAAACAGAATGTACCTACTCACTCGTCTCAACGTTCAACGACGACATGCTCCAATAAGTCAACGCAACGCAAATAATCCAATCCAATCCAATGAAATGAAATGAAATGAAATGAGAAAATGAGATAATAATACGGGAGTTCTAGTCCTATTCAGACTGAATGAAATTCTTTGCTTAATACTCAAGCAAACTCACTTTATAATGTTATTTTCCTGTTAGCCGTTGATTAATTATGTGTATGACAAAATAATGAGTCACTAATTTTGAACAATTCTGTGTGTCAACAAAAAGTGACAAAATCCAGGTAAGGTGTCCTGTGTAAATGTGCCACATGTTAATTGGTCCTCTCTTATGACCCGTTCGTCACATTATCTCCTAGGTATCCAATTAATTAGTCATGTAAATGTAGGCGGAAGGAAATATTCAGGTATCGATTCTTCTTTGTGTCAACGTGACACCTTGAGTGACTCGTCCTGTTCAAATATCAAATCTAATTCAGCACACTCTGATCCTGATCCTATCCTGAACCTAATGACGTCTCATCTTCACTTAATGATGCAAATAGCAAATAAATTCATTCCTTCCCTGACTACTTTGCTTACCCATTTGAAACACAAACAAAAATAAACCAAACCCCTGCCCTGCCCTGCCCTTCATTACTTCCACTTCGTCTCTTCCTAAGCTTTGTAAACATTTTCTCAGTGTCGGAGTCCTCATTAACTCTCGGAAGCTAAAGAAACACAAAATACTGGATCCTGGATCTCAACTTCGCGCAGCAAGCTCAGAACAACAGCTGCAGCTAAAAATCTCTAAACAAAAACAAAACAGAAACAGTCAACCAATTCGATCGAAATCTTTGTACGAAAAAGAAAACGAAGAAAGAATCGTCTGAACCCAAACAAAGCCAATTTATTTTCAGTTTTCTTCCGATCCTTTCTTATCGACTAACTTTCAACTCATCAAACAAACCAAATACGACACGACACCTTATGATCGTACTGTATTTTTTTCCCTTTGACATTTAGTATCCGTGCCCGTGCCCATGATCGTATCCGTATCCACCTTCTGATGCTAAAAACGCTTCCATTTAATATACGCTTCCATATATGTTTCTTCCATCATTATGCGTAACGCATAGTGCACAATGCACACAGCAAACACACACGTCAAGTCCAAAATGGATTCAACCGGAACGAAAAAAAAACGAACACAAACACAACAATTCACTTTCCATTATGAACTTTTGGTGAAAGAAAGTTAAGTTACGGCTACGGCCGGCCACAGCAAAGTTACAGTTACATTTTACATTTCGGGGGTTTTGGCAATAAACAAACCAAAACCAGAGCTAGAGAACAGAACAGAACAGAACAGAACGGACGACAAGGCTCTCTGGAAAAGGAAAACCCTTTCCGAAAAACGGAAATTGGAAACATTACCTATTACAGGCAAATATTTGTGTTTTCCCCAGAGTGCTTTCTTCTGTCGGATATTTACGAGGCAGAGTGTGGACACATAAGGACAATGTGAATGCGTGCATGGCTTTGGCTTTGGCTCTGGCGCTTTGGCCTATTTCTTTCCAAAATCTCATTTCTTATTTATTCCTCATGCCCGTGGAACGCAACCGTCCTAAATTCACACAATGTGTATGTTTGTGTGTAAGAACCAACGCGGACTACCTGGAGGCCGACTAACCGGAACGGGACGGCAATCGCAATCTATAATCATTTCATGTGCATGGTGTTTAAAAAAGCCCACTAGGACAAAGATTATATTTTATTTTATTGAATACAGACAGGACAGGGCAGGCAACAGGACAGAAGAGTTTTTGAGTTGAATAGAAAACAATTTCACAATTTCAATGCAAAGAAAGGTCCTTTAGAAATTCAATTGACATGACATGACATGACAAAAAGAAAGCCGCAGAAATCCAGAAGAAAAGCTTTACAGAAAAATGTCAGGCCTGGCGAAATTAGTTTAATTTAAAAAACCATTTCAGTTCGTTCAAGTTCGCAGTTAGTAGTTGAACGAATTTCTAGCTTAATTGCTTCTATACAATCGCAATCGCAATGTATGAATGTATGAAATGGTATCAACGGTGTGACTCTTCTCGCAAGGCAACTGGGCAACGTGGTAAATGCATAATGCTAGTGCTCACCAAATAAATAGCGCGTGTATCAATATCCAAAATTGTGTTCCAAAATTCACATACGATACACGAGGATATCCAAATTATCTATTCACAGTCACAGTCACACAATTCAATTATCACTTTTCACATTAATTTACGAAAATATCATTACATTATCGTAATGTGTTTGTTGTAAATAAAATAAACTCTCAAAAGATTTTCTGCTCCAAGGGCTGAAGTATAATTTTCATTTCATTTCTCCAGGAAAGGAAAGAAAAGCTTCCGCTCCCGTCGTGTCACCACCGAGATACACAAATCTTCCCTCCCAGATACTCCAAAATCTCATATCTGAATATCCAAAACACTCAACACCCTTTCCTGATAATTATCTTCACATTCCCATCTCCCTATTCCATTTCCAATTTTCCAATGCCATGAAACATACACTACACTGATTTCTTAGAAGAGATGAATAGACTCACTCCGACCATTAACCACAATCAGGAAAGTGCTTCGGTCGGTGCATGTATTTTTTTTTCTACAACACATACAAATACAAAACCGGCGTCAATTTAAATAGTGAACACCAGTAGTACTACCAACCAGTACGAAAAAGGAACCACTTGAACATAACATATAACACTGAACAAGTACTAGTCGTAAAAATGGAAGCCACAGAGCAAATGCAAATGCAATTCACACTTGGAAAAAAAAAGAACTTTGCATTTTTATTTCCACCAACACTTCCAAGTGCTTTGCTTTCCTTCCTTCCCTATTATCTCTTGTCTGGAAAATAAACTTGGCACCTAATTTTTTACAACACAAACTGCATCTGCAGCATCTCTGCAAATCTCAGACTCTCTGTCTTTACTGTCTTGACTTCTTTCCGCCACGGCCACCCCTCAAGCTATAAAAATTCACACAAACACAGAAGACAAGAAAGCAAACTTTAAGTTTAACGCAAACTTGACAACTCACACTTTTTCACTCACTCACTTTGTTTGTCTGTCTTAAAGTAAATTGGAACCAACTTTTCTCTCAAGGAAGAAATCCAAGAAAAAAATTGCTCGAATTATTCTCGAGGCTGTGCTGTGCCAATCCTAATTCAAATCCAAATCCTGAAAAATTGAAATACGTACCGTACATCTCAAGGTACTCCAAGAAATAGCAAGCACCCAGTGCAGCGTACATTATTTTTTTAAAACAACGTCAAGTTTCAAGTAAGTTTTGAAGGAATCATAATGTAAACCACATGTACTACAGTACTTCGTACTTGTACATAAGCCGACAAAAGATGACAGAAAATGTAACTGAGACTTGAGATGAGATGCTGAGAACTCAACTCTTTCGACACTGAAGCCGAAACAGCAACTGAGACCAGAAACTAACGTATACCGTAGCGTAACGTAAATATAAATCCTACCGAAAGCCAACAACCAGTTCATACTAGTATACTAAAAAGCACATGGTGTATTTTACAGACACAGACATATACCTCGTGTGTATACAGCCAAAAAGTTACTTACGCCATAAAATTGGTAACTACACTACATTCTGGTTCAGTTTTGAGCCACACTGTACTGTATCTCTAAACCTAAACAAAGCACCGCACAGGATAATCCTGAGAATTTTTGTGCACCCCTTTGAGTTCCTCATCACAAACTCTCAAGGAAAAAATTATCAAAGGAAGAAAAAAAATGAAGAGACAGAATCGAATCGTAATCGTGGGCAACCTGTCCGCTATCCGTCACGATACCCATGTAATGTAACATTAATTAATTGCCTTCACGTGCATAACAAAATAATAACAATCCAGAACAGAACCAAAGATTAACTACAAGAAAACCCCTCCCCTCCAACCCTTTCTTCCTTTAATTAATTCACGTTTACATACTAATTACTAATTTTTCCTACTTTAAAATTTGTTCGCGCGAGCAAGGATTAATCCTCTGAAATGACTCGACATAAAAATTAACGCCAGTGCCTCAAAGCAAATATTTCACACGGATTAAGATTAACGTTTAGCATTTAAAAGTCGCGTCAGGCGTCATGTGTGCGCACAAAACCATAAACAAAATTAAAATGTAATCCATCCACCAAATAAGTTGCTGCTAAATCATGGAAGTGGAACGGAGTCAGGGATAATCTTGAATCTTAATTCTGACTGTGACTGTGACTGAGAAATTCTCAGTATTCTCAGTCAGTCACTGATTATAATTCATAACGCGTACTGTCGATTCAATATTTAAATACAACCACTGACACCATTCCCAACATAAATTCAACAAAAGGAACCATCTTTTAAAAATCATTTCGTTACAACCATAATGTCAAAATTATAATGTGACAATCAATCAAATCTATCCATGTAAAATTGTCGACTATTATTTGATTGTCCGGCTAATAATTCAAATGAATTCAAATTCAATAAATAATTTCAAATCTTTTGAGCTCTGTCTGAGTGTCGTAATAATAATCGGAATCCTTTGCTATTTTATTTTCAATTTACTCTATCTATCTACCGTTCGATTTGAATCACTGACCGACGGACCAGTTGGACATCCCTTGTCTCTCATTTCATCTCTAACAAAATGCACATCTCTCCCACCACACCACAAATACAACAACAACAATAATAACAACAATGGAAATCCTCCCTTATGCATTATGCTTATGCCTTGACTCATCAAATTGAGATTCTATCTATCTTTTCGTGTTCGGCTTCGGCTTTTTTACTTTTTACTTTGATTCAACTCACGTTTCACTTTTCTACATTACATCCCTCATCCTAAAACTTCATCCTCATCCCGCTCTGCTTATTTCCTTCCTTGCCTTACTCTGTAATTACATATAAGCCCTCCCATCATACCAATAATTCTAGCACAGCCGGCCTGGCCGCCACAAAAATCAGTTTCTTAAGGGAATCATTTTAAATGTAAAAACCAATCCGGCCAGTTAACGCCACGGCTAAACCAGGTGTCCGTAGGTTCGGGTTCGATCCCTGGGGCTGTTAATTTTAATTAAGATTTTCTTGGTCAGTATTTCCTACTACTAGGGGTTGCCTTCCTAAAATGAAAGTAAGTTCGCTGTCTATAGAAAAATTTTGAAATACTTATTGACCTTAATTTCGCACGAAAATTGGTTTCCTCGTCAAATCCACTAATGGGAATCAAATAACGACAGCAGATCTTCCTACCACTTTTCTACTTTACTTTACTTTTGGTAGTATTATCTTCTTACCTTGTTATTTCTAACCAGGCAGAACGCAGAACAGACAACACAAATCAACTTTCCTTCCACGACTCCACATTTTCATTATCATCTTCCCTGCCTGCCTGCCGCAAAAAAAATGCCCAAAATTGTAGGTCCATCTTGATCTTAGTTTGCAGAAATAATAAATAAATACCAAGACATACAAGGACTAGGACTAGATCAAACAAACTATCTAACCACTGCACCGCCAAGTGCCACAACAGACGAGTCACAGTCACCAACAAATAAAAATAAAGCCAACCGAGGAATGCTGGCCGACTGGTGGCTTAGCACTTGGAGTTGGAGTTGGAAAAGTCATTCAATTTGATAAAATGGTTCGTGCCTCTCTGACTATGTGGAAACTAAAGTAAAAAAGAGGAAGAAGAAAGAAATAACAATTTAGTTTGATCTTATTAGGACACAAATACTAAAAAGAGAGAAACTTTTTTTTTGGTCCAAGGAAGTCGAAGAACGAAGAAGAGTCCATGAAAGACGGACCAAATCAAATCGTTCCAATTCTAATTCTCTCATCATGCTCTACGTGACGACATGAAACAAAAGAAGAAATGAAACGAAAACGAAAATAGACAAGAACGGATTGTATTGTATTGTATGAAATGAACATGGACTGGACACGCCAGTCCAGCCCAATGGTACCCTGTCCTGGTATCATGTACACCCTCAAGAACACAATCAAAAACTTTTCGGCTCAAACAAGGCAAAGCATAGCAGATAGCAAGGGACAGGATCAACTTCAAATGGAAAATGCCAAAAGCCCTCAAAGCAAAACTAGTCCACTCAAAAATAATGAATTTATGAAATCCAGTCTAAAAAAATTTCAAGCATTACTTGTACGTTGTACAAGAGATCACACGTAGGACGTAGGTAACCTGAATTTCTTCATGTACCTTGTGTGCAAGTTCGTTTTAGAACTCAAGGACTTATTTTTTTTGGAAAAAAGGGTTCTACTAAATATTCTATATGTGAAAATTCATTAGAAGAAGCCAGCAGAAAATGTCGCGGAAAATTCCTCTTCCTCGTACGTTGCGTCAATTATCATAATTTTGGGGAAATAAGTTAAAGTTAAAAGTGGTTCTCTGATCGCCCACGCACGCCTAAATAATAAAAATAAAACCAATGTGCGTTTTTCTTTGAATAATTTTTCTTCACTAGAAATAATTTTGGCCATCAGACAGAGTCCTAGCCCAGAAGAGAAGAGTCACCACTGCTACTACTACTCATGTCACGGCTTGTATTCATAGTCCAAGCTCCCATTCCCGTCAAAAAGAAACTTTTCTCTCCTGTACTCTCCAGAAGCCATTTTGTCCTCTCTTTCTTTTCTACTTTTTGTGAATCGTGAGTTCTTTTCTTATTCATCTTTTCTACTTCTATGTACTTCTTCAGTTCTTCTTCTACCTCACCTCACCTCACCTGTACTTTACGCACTGGCACAACTGGCACTATACTCTGTGCTAGTGCTGTGCCACACAATAGAATTCACTCACTCACTCTCAAACTCTTTCGTCTTCGTCGTCAGTCAACGTCGTCACCATTGACTCACGCACGTCCAGCCTCTCCAAAGATGAGATCACCTGCTGTACCCAGTACCCTGTTCCCTGTTCCTGTACTTTTTATCAATCTAATCCTTCCCACGTTCTCAACTAACTCTCATTTACACACAGGGTGGTTCATACATTGTTATCATTCCGGTTGGTCAATTAGTAGTACCGTACCGGTAACGATCTGATCTATAAAAAAACTAATAGGTATGATTCACCGTGTACGTGTAACCGGTATAAGTACAATTGTGTACTATAATTATCTAATCTGTAAAGTTGACAAACTAGGTATGTATAGGCAAGTACAGGTAGGTGGATTTTTGATAACAAGTTGTCAAATGTTATTATCTAATTTAATTGGTTGATAACTCGTCCCACGTCCCACTCACTGCAACTACACCAAAACAAAACAAAACATAATGATGACATAATTTCCTGCATGTCCTATCGCATATCGTGTGAAAATGTAACTGACCTCTTTGGCTTGGCTATATGGCTATTAGTTGAATGTGTCTGTTTCTGTTTCTGTTTGTCAACATTAACACTCATACTTCATACATACTCAATACTAATACAAAACAAAATAAAACAAAGGAAAACAACTCAATTGGTTTCTTGGTGGGTAAAATGAGGAATAATTATAAAATAAATATATTTATTATCTTGACTCCACTGTGCCGTGCCTGCCTGCGTGTCTACCGTCCACGACTGACACAGTTGTTTGATTGGAAAACATGACAAACCAATAACCAAACCTCGAACGAACGAACAAGTAATGCAATCGCAATGGAATGCCAAATATTTGATGACCGACCTCTGTAAATTCGTGATGTATTCTTACATGAATCGAATCGACCCAAAAAATAGTTAGTATACAGTATAATAAACTTGGCTGTAATGTAAGGATAAGGAACAACTCGGCAATTTCGTGGCCAGAATAAATGCTCAAACGGCTAACATACCGGATGCGTGTTTTAAAAACAGAATCGTTAATTAATTAGCATTGGCTAGCAAGGTCAAGGATTTCGAGTATTTCTAGTAAAAAATTGTATAGGTTGGTTTGCCATTTGGCCTAAGGAAGGTACCCCTAGTAGAAGAAACGCAATGCTAAAATTTTCATGTACCTCGTACTGTGCACCTTCTTCTTTGTCAATTTTT
>JAQGCB010001526.1:0-14191 GCA_034698835.1 Protaphorura tricampata
TAGAAAAACCAAAATAAAATATTGACTTACGGATGATCTGCAATAAGATATCTGTGAAACTGTTGTCATCTCAAGCCTACTCGCTGACGCAACTTCAACGATTGAACAATATGGTCTCCTTATTTTTATGCCACTACTGGACTACATCAGTCTCCTATTGTCACGTTCAGCCCTGAGAAAGTTTTTGCACTTACGCTACGCTGCGCCCTGCATAACTTTTATTAATAGCAATAAAAAATATTTGTGTTCCCTTTTATTGAGTGCCTAGTTCAATTCAAAACAATGGTATGAGGTTGAGCGTATGTCGATATTTTAAATGGCCGCCCATCGTCATTACGAAGTCGTGCAAATGAGAAAAAAAGCAAATATTGTATACTTCCTATTTATTTATTGCAATAGAAAAGGATTTTATTGTGCTTCAAATTGTGAAAACGGATAGTGAAAGTTGACAATCAATACGGCAAGGAAATTGAAATTAAAATCGACTGAGTCCACTAGGAAGGACTGAATGGACTAAATATCTATTGTATAATCATTTGTCCTAATTACGCTGTGTACTAGTACCAATGTATCATGCATCCTCTACAAATAAATGCAGTAAGCATAATATAAAGACTTCAAACTTTAAGGGTTTTCTTAAAAATTAGTTATTCGAATTGAAGCTAAGAAACTTCGTAATACTTAAGTGGATTATAAATTGCTTCTACAGGTGTTGTCCAGGCTTGTGCGGTTTGTTCCATTGAAGAGCTTGCCAAATTTTCGTTTGGTATGCTGTGATTGGAATGATGCAGCCATTCCACGTTTTCGAAAATGTAAAGCGAGACTTACAATTTGTTTTGAAGTAACGGATTCGAGTGATGAAATCGAAAACTTTAATAATGTATGGAAATCTGAACTATCCATTCCAATGCCATTCAGTCAATTCGACTTTAAATGGGTCAAATTCATATGTCCAGCGATTCTTGAATTTTTTGAGTGCTTTGGATCTTCAATCACATTACTTGTCTTCAGTTTTATTTCTAGGGAAGAATTTAACTACGACCAACTTTACGATATTTTATTTTATCAAACACCAAAATTGAACAACTTGACATTGGTTGCGAGCAACAATTCCGTGGAATTTTATTTAGTCAAGGATCAGGTGCGAGTTCATGTGTTTCCTGGACCGGAAATAGTTCAAACAGTCACTATAGGGAACATTTTAACAACCTTGAAAGAATCATTCTATGAGGAAAACAGTCCGGAAAATTGGATCATAAGAATTTTGTCTATGTTATTCCAACGATTTTCTCAGGTTCGTGTTGTACAGATTTTCGATTTTCGAGTATTTGAACTCAAAAATGTTGTTACTTTAATTTTCAGCAAGCGAAGAAATTATTGATAACTTGGGACAGAGCTGAAGAAATTCAGATAGTGGACTTTGAAAACACATTCAAATCATTTGTTCAAAGATTCCTCCGGGACATACTCCTCGGATTTATCAAAGCAAGAAACCTGAAACTAGAAGAGTTAGAAATCATTCTCAGACATGTACATGATGGTGAGGCTGAATGGATGCCCCTGATCGGAATGGAAGCGGAATTAAAGGAATTCCTTATCAGTCAGAAAATGTATTTGAAAACGTTTGCTATGGCAGCCACTGTCGAAGTCTCTTTTTTCTCTCAGCTCGAGCAGCACAACTTTTCTGAGCTAGAGAGTATTGAAATCGTTCATTACGATGAGAACAAACTGCACGCTGTATATGGGATGATGACAAAACAACTATAATTAACCTAGAATGTAAAAACAGCGTTCGCGTCAATCACTGATGTGTACAGCACACTAAATACTTCAAATTGTCATTGGGTCTTTCCGTCCGTGAAAAGCAACTAACATTGACATTTCAATAAAACGTTCAAGTACACACTTATGGAAACACGGACAAAATTATCAAAACGTTTTGCTCCAAAAATTTCCGACTCCGATATGTATGCATTAGGTATTAGAATGTTTGTCTATTTTAATGTAGTGGATATCTCTAACTCCACAACTCCAGCGTACACTTTATCTAATCTTATTTTCAATTTGTTTGCCTTGAATAATCGTCAGTTGACTTACTCTAGTCTAGTTATCTGTTCTGATTCATTTCGCATAAATGCATACGGGTTTTGCAAATTAACTGCTCCAGTTCGTTCTAAGTAGTAGTTCTGTCGGTGTAAAGCTGAAACTAACAAATCAACTTACAGTTAGCCATAATTTAAACTAGCAGACGCAGAGAGGTGACATACACGTTCAAGTTAATTAGTTAATGGAAAAATGGACTCAAGAAATGACAAGAAATCAAGGGACGATGACTACTTTTTGCATCCTCTTTTGGTAGACGTGGTGAGCGAGCGTAATGTGTAATATAATAGACGCAAATAGTTTCGAAACTATCTGATTGTGAAAAAAATTCATATACAAGTTTGCATTGAATTCTGATTAAAATCGTACGTAGGTTTCTTCAAGACTGGCCCAGTTCATTCCTGTGAAAGGATTAGCGAATTTTCGACTGGTCTGCTGGCTATGGCATAGAGCGTCGATTCCACGTTTTCGAAAATCTTTAGAAAAACTGGATATAGAGTTCGTAGTGGACGATTCTAGCGAAGAAATTGAAGAATTTATCAATTTTTGGAAGTCCGCACGATCTTTGCCAATGCCGTTCACTCGGTTCAAATTTGGATTGTCCAAGCCAATATGCCCGACCATTCTGGAATTTTTTGAGTGCTATGGCACTTCTGTTGAATTACTTGTATTCGGTTTCTCATGCAAAGAAGATTACGAAAAAATCTACAATATTTTACTACACCAAACACCAAAATTGAACGACTTGATGTTGGTAGACTACATGAATGCAGTAGAATTCTTTTTCGCCGAAGATCGGATGAAACTTCACGCATTTCCATACCCGAAAGTAGTTCAAATAATTACAACAGATAAGAATGGGGAAATTACAGAAACCTTGAAAGAAACTTTATATGAGGAAAATTCACCCGAAAAATTGCTCCTACACATTCTGGCTATGTTATTTCAACGGTTTTCAGAGGTAGGTGGATACAATTACAATACGAATGCAAAATAACGTTTAATTTACTAATTTTACGTTAATTTTCAGCAAACAAAGGAATTGATCCTCATATGCCATAGACAACACCAATGGCAGACGGACCTTGAACTGACATTCAAATCATTTATAGCGACATTTCTTCGAAACATACTTCTCAGTCTTAACAAAACAACAGACTTGAGTTTGAATGCTATTGAAATCTTTCTAAGGCATGGGGAAGGTGAATTCATGACTTTCAGTGAAGTACAAGGAGAGTTAATAGATTTTCTCGTTAGCCAAAAAACATCATTAAAATTTTTGATCA
This sequence comes from Protaphorura tricampata, assembly GCA_034698835.1. NCBI lineage: Eukaryota > Metazoa > Arthropoda > Collembola > Poduromorpha > Onychiuridae > Protaphorura > Protaphorura tricampata. The sequence goes on from JAQGCB010001526.1 coordinate 3,390, forward strand.
TGATGGCCAACATCAATGATTCGTTTTTCCATGAGTTGGACAAGCACAACTTTCCGGAGCTAAAAACCGTAGAGATACTTATTGGGCTGATGACACGCGAAAAATTATACACAAGTTAACAAAAGGTGCAGAAAATATCTAGTGTGAAAATGTAAATTATACGAATTAAAGACCTACTCCAAATAATTTTTAAAAAAATCAAACGCTTTTTGCTTTTTTGAAACATCAACGAAAATTTGACGTAACACGGTAGATTCTAGTTTCTCTCCAAAAAATGAAACCTAACTAATAAATAATTCACAAACAACCACTAAACTTTCCTGAACATTTTCTGTCTGTGAAAATTCTTGGATTTATTTGAGAAAAAGGGTCATTCTCTGAACAATGTTTATGTTTTCTTTGCTAATACATAGATGATTTCCCATACAAATATACTTAATAATTTTTTTGATAATAATAATAAAACGGGAGACTTACATATATAATAATGTGTGTACATACGTCGTACATGACGTATTTTTGCATTTCTCTCATAAGTTATAGCCATGGGCACGGGATGCAGAGCAGAGCAAAGGAACCGAGCTTTGGATTCTCTATTTATCTTGGCGGCGGCATCCAAGGTGCACCCCCGCCGCTCAAAGAAGCACCCCCGCCAGGTCCCCCCATTTCCCGCCTGGGATAATCTGAAGGTAGACGATCCATAGCCGGTGGACTCCCTGACCTCTGACCTGGCTTCCCAACAACAACGTCCCTATCCCTCGTATTCACCCAATTTAACACATCCTTATGATTCCGGTACTCCAATTGAATGTGGGATGGGAGATTCAACACTCTCCGCATCACGTCCCGAATTCTGTCACAAGAGTCTTGGTCTGATGAGGTTTTATGCCAGAGTGAAATGCAGTCCTTTTTTTGACGGGTTGACACGCCAGCCCCACAAATTTCATCACCAACGTTGAATTGTTCACCCAGGACGGCTAAGATTAAATTCTCCCAACAACGGGCGGCCAAACCCTTGTTGAGACGAACGACCCATTGGCCGCCGTTGCAGTTCCCCTGTTGATATCAATGATTATTACGATTAATAAAAAATTGAGTACTAGGGCTGCAATTTCAGCCAAATCATTTTGAACTTTTGAATACTTACTAAAAACATGCATTAAAAACATAATGTTATAAATGTAGCTTTGATATTTTATTCAAAATTAAACATTTCAATGTATTACCTTATGCTCCCACATGGGCTTAATCCCATCCTTGAATAGAAAAAAATCCGAAGGAGAATGCAAGTCTGATGGTCGAACCAAATGAGAATACAACGCCCAAAATTGCTCTACAGAAGCAAATCGTCCAATTTTCCTCAACGTTAAATCATACTGCTGATAATTTGTTTTTCCAATGTACCAGAGTCCGTACGTATTTTGTAGTTTATGATCCGTGGGTGAAACATCTAACGGGGGCTATAAAAATAAAAATAAAACAACAAAATGTTATATTTAAAAATTAAAAAAAAAGATTATAAAATGTAAATATTTTAATTTTGACATTTTTACCAAATGTTCATCTGCGTCAACATCATCATCCGCTCCCACGCCGCTACTCGGTCCTGCTTTTCTCAAACTAGAAAGAAAATATTTAAAAAAACATTAATGCCACCTTTTTTATAAAAACAAAAACTAAAAAATTTAAAAAAGTAAGTATTTTAAAAAAACTTTAAAAAATGACTCACTCTTCAACCATTGACATAATTTGATGTGACGACAATGACAGCTCAGTAATTCAAGACAGCCTTCGTAATTAATTCGTCAATGAAAAATCCTTCTTGAGGTCAGTCAGGGTCACCGCTTAATCTGTGTCGTCAAAATTGGCACTGGCAATCGCGGGAGATCAAACCCAAAAGATAATATAAAATTGAAAATCCACACAGCGTGTGCGTGGTGGGTCACCGGTCACGGTCACAGTCACGGGTCAACTGTCAGTCCAAAGTCAAATCGCGATAATACAGTGGAGTGGTCAATTTGAGCAAGGAATCAAAATTTGAATTCAAAAATCTTTTTGATTTTTTCAAAATTTCCAAATTCACACTCAGACTACACACAATATGCTTCCAATTTTAAAAGACTTGAAAATTGATGCCAATTTTTTTTTCTACCAATGGAAGAATGTGTCACGCAACGCAAATCCAGGGCTCACGTGTGGAAAAAAAAATTTGGGGCGCGTTGGGACGGCTTGGAGGGAAAGCCGCTATTTTCAAGTTAAAATTTAATTCGAAAAAGTAAAGAATTTGTGGATTTTGTTCAAAAAAATATTCCAAATTCCAGGAAGGACACAAACTTGTCTTTTCTTTCCAATATGTTTGGCCTCTCGGTCAAATGCTTGTCAGGGACGATTGAGAAATTAAGGACTTGTGTGACCCCACTCGTCATCCCGATCAGATTCCGGTATTGGGCGGACAAGGAGCCCACGATGAGGAGATGGGGGTACAAAGACAAGGTGAAAAAACTACTTTTTATTAAAAACTTTAAAAAATACCTTTCACAATACATCGGAATTTCTATATATGAACCTCTCCTATATCGTACACCTCTCTATACCGATCAGAATGTCATGAACGCAGGAACTCCCGTTACTACATACACTTCTTTGTTATTCCACTTTCTGTATATTAAACTTTCTCTTTATTGGACACATTTTCGTAAATTTTTTGAGTTCGATATATAGAGAGTCCACTGTAATGTAACTCATTGTAATTCTTTTTTATGTATTAATTTTCAGTTAGCATGGAGAGGCCCTTTGCCCAGACTCCCAACCGGGATGCCATTACCAATACCACCGTACGCTCCAAAAAACGCGTGGTCCGAGAAGAAAGCTTTATTTGGGCAAAATGACTACATTGACATTTTGGGGGATGGGTCAATTCATCCAGTCAAAATCAGTTACAATATTCCAGTGTGGCTGAGGGGTTTCAAGGGGAATGAACTCCAGGTTAGTTGGTGGTTTAATTTTAATTGCATTTTTAGTGAATTGTGTATGTATTTTATTTTTATTAGAATTATATTTATTAAATAATTTCCTCTTTGTCCATAGATGTTGATCAGAAAAAGGAAATGGATCGGGCACAGACTCGCGTCATCCAATCCAGAGGCTTACAAATCAATGGAGAAACGGATGAGGTTTTTGTACAAAGTTTTTAATTATAGAAAGAAAGCCCTCATGACACGTGAGTTTGCAGTGAAGCCTTAATTTTTGAGAGATTTCGTTTTGTCGTCGTTTGTTATCCCTGTTTGGAAATAAAAACTCAATCTACGGTCCTAGTAATTTTGTGCATTCATTTATTTGATTTTCTATCAATATTGAAGTGTAGAATAAATTAAAAGTACCTAAGTATTCTTTTGTCATTAAAAAATTATGGTATACAAGTACAAACCGATACTGAAATAAAAGTAGATTTTTCCGTAAATATTTAACCATCTAATAATTACTAATTCAATTATAAATTATATTAACATTTTTATCGTTTTTTGTACCAGTGTAGTTGTGTTAGTTTTACAAATCCAAACCAGCCGATATTTTCTGTCTCAAACTGAATAACCTTTTGATCCATTGTTCATCACGTTGACGTTGATTGATGATCAACTGAAATGTCAATTAAAATAAATTACACAGAATTACACTAGAGGAGTACATTTTTTTACCCAAACTAAAAGTGTACCATAGGTCTTAGGAGTTAAGGATAAATGCACAAGAAAATGTGTGTAGCAATGTACTTTTACAGCTCAGTACAACTTGTAGCCCCCCTTGTCCCCCTGAACAACTTTTGTGGCTACAACATACTAGTACCTAAAATCCAGCGAATTTGAACAGAACGGCAAAACCTCATGCCTAAAGTCCATTGTCCTTTACGGACTGGCCGTACTTTAAACAAATGTATAACCTAAGCAAATTGCGTACAGTAGTGGGTATTCTATTTCTGGGCATTGCCCTTTGATCATAAACCTTGAGAATTCTAATCCTAATAGTACAACTGACTTGTGACTTGTCGGAAATACTAAACATTACATTAGCAATTCAACTTACTTAAAGCTGCACAGTTCATATGTACAGAATGTTTTAAAAAATCAATTCTGGTTTAACAAATAACAAATTAAAAGACAAGAAGTAGTCGAACAGAATTCCTGTTCCGGTGCATATGAAATAAAATAAAAATACGCCAAGGGTTTGAAAGGGACGATTTTGATTGTGTTTCTTTTACACGCGGTGATTTCGTTTTAAGCGAAACGTGTTGAATAAATAGTTATAAATTAAATAAGCTTCACAGAGAAAGTAAATTTTACATACCTCCGGGCTACACAATATCTCCTTCTCAATCCCCGTCAAATCAATCGGCCTCAATTCCAAAGACGGGAGTGGGATATCTTCCAAGGTTATGGGTTTCTGAGTAGATTTGAAAGTCTGCTGTGTGAAGGAATCGTTCTCTATTTCGTTAATCACGTTGAGTCTGTGGACTTGGGCTCCTAGATCTAGTTTCTCTGGAAGGAGTAAATGAGAACAATTCCAGAAATTAGATTAATGATTAATACTAATACTTCACATGTCAGCGGATTCAATGCATGGCATTTCCAATTTGCTGTACAACGCAATGTACCTTCAATTTTCGCAATAAGACTCGCTGAATTTGAGGAAGGGATTACTCTGGATGACTTTGCACGAGAATTTGAACTACTCCTTGATGAGGACGCTGAGCCTGATCTCGAAGAAGTCCTTACTGGAGAGCTGGATGAAGATTTGGATCTGGATCTGGATCTGGACCTTGACCTTGACACCCTCTTCTTTTTACTTTTTACTCTAGACGATTTGATGTCCTTTCTCCTACCACGATTCCGTTCACGACTTCGGCTTCGGCTTTCACTCTTCCTTTTATAACGATAGTAACGATTCCCACCTGTGCTTCTAGATTTGTTTGACCTGTGACCAGAAATGTGTTTCGTTAGTTTCAAAAATACGCATGTTTACTACGAAAGAAAATATTTATATTTTCTTTTGATACCTGGATCGCTCCTTCTCCTTCTCCTTGTCCTTTGAACTCTTCTTTTTCTTGGAACTGACGGAGGATGAAATGGAAGGTGATCTTGACCTTGATCTCCGTCCACCACCACGATCACGGTGTTTCTCACGTCGATGACGACGACGAGAATCTTCATCAGAATCTTCACCACTAGTGTGACTATGTCTTCTCTTACTCTTCCGCTCTTTTCGTCGTCTCTCTTTCTCAAGGTCATCACGGTCACGATCACGGTCACGGTGGTCTTCCTCGTCTCCAGAGTCGTGGTCACGGTCCCGCCGACGATTCTTCCGACTACGACTGGACGTGGACTCCTCGTCACTTCGTCCGGAGTGTCTTCCCATTTCGATTCAAAGAATTACTAAAAATTGTCACCCTTTTTGAATTTTTGAAACGAGGTAATTCAATTTTATTAATTTTGTTTTCAAAAACTTTGGTTGAGAAATTGAAATTGAAACGTAGAAAGAATTCAGAGTGATTTATTTTTTAAAAATTAGAGGCCAGCCCGCCCGCCACACACAAATAGTACTGGGAAATTGGGGTGCCTTGAATTTCATCACAAATTTAAGTGCAGTAATCAAAATGTACAAGGCTCTGGCTTAGTATGTACCCAAAGGTCAAAGGTCATAACTGTTAATCAGTTGTAATGTAATAAAGGAAACAACAAGTCTTTATTATGGCATTGTATACAACTTGTAAATAAAACAATCAATCTTTATATATTTAGGCTACTTTGTTTATTAATTGAACACTTTTTCTCCCGGTTGTTGGTTGTAGTGAATTCTTATTTTCTTAACGTATTCTTATGATCAGATCAGAACAACTCCAGTCTGTCATCACCGTTTTTTGCCCACAATCCATCTGAGATAGAATATTCGACTTTCTGGAGATTCTGTCGTGCTGATTCGTGGCCCAACCTCAGCATTGATCATTCCTCTGTCATAATCACTTGCAATAGTAGTGTTAGAACCTAAATCACAAAAAGAGGATATAGTAATTTCTCTTCAGATTGTAATTTTGAAACATAATCGTATGCAGAGAATAAATATAAATGTACGACTTTCACAAGTCATGTACAACATATTAACGCATGTAGCGTTAGAAATATACTACATTGCTCAATTTCTGTCACAGCTCATGGACATGTACATTTTCCAAACACAGACGAATGATAAAGTTTCACAAAACTAAAACTTTCGTAGCTGTATTTCGTTTGAACTTTGACAGGAATTAAAAACTGAAGGCTTCACTTCATCGGCCCCAGACTTTCTCCATTCCGCTTATGGAGAAAGTGGTGAAAGTCTGCTACTGATCCTGCCGGAAGAAATCGTCAATTGGGCGCCGCGCCGCCGTATTCCGTCATTTACGGCATACTAATTCTACTGCAGAAACACTGAAAAACGTGAATGTAATATTTTCTAACCTTCAATTGCTCCAACACCTTGTCGGACATCAGGATTGTCAATGTCATCCCTTGCACTAATCGTTATATCCCCCATATTGATATCTACTGAGACTTCACTAATAAAGTCCGACGTTGGAGACGATTGAGCACGGACATGGATTAGTGTGAAGAGAACAATTAAAATGTAATTAAAATTCATTTTGAATTTGAATTTGAATCGTACTGGGTAACTCGGCTTGTGACAATTAACTCAATGCAATTTTAACAACTCCTTTTATATTGTCTTTTTACATTCATTTTTATAATCACATTTCAGCGGACATCCATGTGTGTGTAGGGTAGGGTTCCACGGGTAGGTACACATTTTCACATGCATTATGGAAGTGAAGTGCAAAGTGTAACAACGTAACGTACATTTTCACCGAAGTGTAGCACTAGAATTACAAGAAAATTTCTGAATCCGTATGTATTTGTTTTATCGTATTCTCTATCCACAAGAACTGCTCGGAAAGCTTACATTTTACTTAGAAATTGATGTAATGTGTGAATTTCTGGGAATAAAATGAGACATATATTTATAACTTTTCTTACAAATCTGGTGTCGTTCCTGGATCAAATGGTAAGCCCTAATATTCTCTCATTGTCTACCAAGAATAGGCAGAAATGTTTACGAGTGACATATTTCTGCGAATAATAATTAATGTGAAAATTCTCTGCATATGTGTGAATTTGAAGTAAACTTGGTAATAATTCTTTCATGTATGTATTTGCAACTCTCTTCCTGGAGTTTCTTTGCCAGCCAATATGCATTACATTTTCCTGTAAGTCATGAAAACTATTATTTCACCCAGTGCACTACTGTATAAAAAGTGAGGTACTTTGACACAATTTATTCTGAAATTACAGTAGATTGTGGTAGAAATATTGTCCAGTACATTAACTCTAGAATTTAATAATTGCAGCGCGTAATTCCTCTTTAACTTTTTAGTTCCACTTTCATTCTGATCGAGGCGTACTGATAATTGAAAATTGACCAGACCTTAATTATTGTGCATTTGTGGCATTAGGTAAAATTATATATATTATATATATTTCCATATTTCTGTTCTGTAACTTTTTCTTTAAGAGGAATAAAGCTCTCCAATGCTAAACGCGAAAGCAAAATTGAAACCTTGTCGAAAAAGTAACTTAAATGAGATATGTAAATTTTTAAATTCAGAGTTGAAGCTGCAAAGGAATGGATGTTTGTTCGTTAGCATTCAAGGACCGAGGTGCAAAAAAGTGTATGGTCGGTATTGGTATATTTATCGTAATAGCATTGGCAATATTATACTTTACAACGAGGTCGGATGATAAACCCGCTTGTTTGTCCACACAAAAATTCTTCAATTTAATTGATTCTGGATGGCAAAATTCACCCAAAAATGTATTTGTCTGCAATTACACAGACTCCGACTCGGTCACCGAAGGCGAAATTTCAGAACTAGGATTCACCAACGTCATCATGTACAGTACTTGTGACGCAATTAAAATGGAATGTGATGGTGGTACGAAGGAGGTAAGGCTCAAAATTTCTACATAGTGTATTCAGTGGACTCTCTATATAGCGAACTCGAAGAATGCACCAAAATGTGTCCAATAAAGAGAAAGTTTGTTATACAGAAAGTGGAATAACTAAGAAGTGCATGCTAAGGAGTTCTTGCGTTCCTTACAATTCTGGCCATTATAGAGAGGTGTACTATGTGGGGAAGGTTGATATATAGAGATTCCACTGTATCTCACTTTTTATATAATGTTTTTGGTATTTCATTGCTATATCTTTCTATAGATTAAAATCAAGTGTCCTTTCCGTGTGTACGGTCTGAACTTTGTCATCAATGGAACTAATTCCACTTCCTGTGAGGACCCACTCTGGTTTAACCTAAACTTCGACATAACGAATGAAACCTTAGACAGCCGAATCTCACTAAGCACTCCTTATACTTTCAAAATTCGACCTGACTGTTCGTACTTAAAAAATTATGACGATACCCGAACCAAGAACGGAGTCATTATTAACCACTTCAGTTCAATTCTGACCAACATGTTTAATCACGGTCTGAGGAAGTCACTCAATATCATCAATGAAGATCAAAACATAACTGGCACGAAATACTTAAATATGACCAAATATTGCGACGTAAATGGCGTTATTGGCGTTACCGATCAGATCGTCGGTTTTGATTTGGATTTGGATTAGAAATCCAATATTGGTTTCAGTTGTAGTACAAATAACACAATAATAAATAATGCAGACGAAATTCAAATAAGCAAACGTTTTTTATTCCTCAATTCCTCAGATGAATTATTTAGTCACGTGGGAGACCAGCAACATCACAAATGTCAGCAGCGCAGTTCTACAAATGTTAATAAGAATTAATAGAATAAAAAGAACTCGGATTATATAGTATTCAACATTAACAAAAAGTACTTACCCCAGTTAAAATGTCACACACTTTATGAAATTTGGCGTCCTTCGGCGGTCTGTTATAAATGATCGTATGGTAGCAAATTACTTCCCCAGCTTCAATGCACAATGGCCAGTCTGAGAATGGGTATCGGCAAATTAGATTCTCACATATTTCTTGAGTTGTTCGTCCCTCAATGAATGCATATGCGGAGATCTGTCCTGTTGCTTCTTGGCATTGTTCATCCAAATCTGTTGACGAGGTAATGGAATACAGTGGACTCTCTATATACCGAACTCGAAAAATGCACCAAAATGTGTCCAAAAAAGAGAAAGTTTAATATACAGAAAATGGAATAACAAAGAGTGTATGCAAACGGAGTTCTTGCGTTCCTGACATTCTGGTCTGTATAGAGAGGTGTACGATATAGGAGAGGTTGATATATAGAGAGTCCACTGTGTGCTGTCTAATTCTTTGTTATAATTCGATATGAAGATGTACTTTAAATTATGGCTGACCTTCAGGGATTTTTTGATTCTGAGCTTTGCTGAGATGGATTGTCAAGATGACTGAAGTGGAAAAGAAAATGAAAACTAGATTCATTTTGAATATTAGAACAAAGGCTGACAAAATAGTATTTGAATTTATGAGAGAATGATAATATTTCAAAAATTGGGTCGAGTTTTTATATGATCGAACAGACAAAGGTCTTTTCAAAAATCATATTATATATTACGCTGAATGGAAATACCGCAAACAAGAATGAAGCATATGTGAACAAATGTGTGATGATATGTTTCATTCAATTTTAGAATTTCCTGAGAATTCGTCGATTTACCAAAGAATTTATTTCTAATGTCAATTTCAAGGTGAGATATTTCTGTGCAATTTAGATTTGGTTTAAATAAACTAGACACGCAAAATTTTTAGAGCATAATCTTTAGTCATATTTGATCACGTGACTGACACCTTATTACAATATTCTCGGAATACAAATAAACTTGACACAATTTAAGTAATGAAGACTGGTGTACTCACTCACACTCAGAATCGAAAGGTTGTATGAGAAATTTTAATCAGGGTTATTTTTATTCATTGGATTATTCCAAGAAAAAAATTAAATTAAATTCGTCAATGTTTTCTACGAGGAAGAAGGAAAACGTAAAATACAACATAAATTCTCAACTTCCTTGTAGAAGTTCGATTTTATGTTCCATCAAAAGTACTAATTTCAGAATTTTCTCATTCAACTCGCTTAAGCTTATACATATCAATGTCATTACCAAATACAATTTAATATCCGAAAATTTAGAATACAGACAATTAGCGGTTCTGAAATTCGGGAAGTTTTTTTTATACCAGTACAATTTACAATTAAAATGAAACTCGCACTTGCTCCAGCATTGCATTGCAGGAGCCCGCACAACAACGGATTGAATTATTGTGCAAAACATTAGCAACCCTGTAATTTTGGGATAATTGCGGTGTATGCGGTCGCGGTCGTCCCACATATAGTCAAAGTAATGTTAATTTCCGCTGGAAACGAAAAGAATATTACGTATTACAAAATTACAATCACTGACTAACCAGTTTATTCCCAAAGCGTTATTGAGTAACTTAATATTAATATTCAATACCCGAAAACACCCAGACTGTTGTTCTAAGCTTTTTTCTCAAAACTCAGGTAAAATGTCGATACAATGATACAAACATCAAATCAGGATTCAATATATTGATAAATTCCTCCAATCGACAACTAATATACGTACTACTTTAACTTTGGGTTAAAATGTAGAATTGAAACATGACAACGGATAATGTGGGACACTCTGCCAGCGACAGGGAGGACCAGGGAATACGAAAATGCTTGATTGGTCTTGTCATTGTT
>JAQGCB010001527.1:0-14187 GCA_034698835.1 Protaphorura tricampata
AAAAATTCAATGATTCAATTATTAGAATTGCGCTCCATTTCTATCGAATCGTCTCTTGTAAGCTTAATTATAGTTTAGCCTGGTATAATGCTACCAACGCCAATATAATCGGACGTCGCAGAAGTGAGTTAAGAGATAGCATTAGAAAGTTGAGTAGTTCACAGCGCAGCGTGGCCTCCTTAATATTCCATTATATTTTTGTCCCTAAAATTACATCCGGTGCCCGGTCTTGTATTTTCACGTCTGATATTACAGTAAAAAGGCCTTCGAAAAAATATAGGAGGAAAAATATAGCGAAATTGTCAAACATCGTCGCAATTGAACAATCAAACGAGTGGATTGCGTAACACAATCGAGGAAACATTTATTGATTTTCTTCCTGTACTTAAGCGTGGAAGAATAGGTCGACAGTTTACAGTTAGTCTTCTCCATCTAATTTTTAAGGTAGAAACCGAACTAATTGAACGAATTCTCAGCATAGGATAGAAATACGGCAAAGAAGTAACACTAACCGTTCTTAAATATTCGGAAACAAAAACAAAGTGGAAATAAATTATCCACACACAAAATTTTGTTTGAAAATATTTAAGACACCTTCGTTTAGGCGGACGCTGACATGAGCACAAAATAGGAGATGAGAAAATTAAAAAAATTAAATACACACTCGTTATCAATTTTATAAATTCCACCCGCTGACAAACAAAATGGTCTAAGCGGGAGTGCATCTTTTCGGATTACAAATGGAGCAACAGCCCTCATGTGTTTCACAAGATTACTTGAATTCGTTTGAAGTTTAGCCAAAGGGATGAGCAAGCAAGCTATTCTCAGAAGTAATCCCGCAATATTTGATAGAAAAAAGAGAACAGCAAAGGTCGATGCTCCATGTATGACCCCATAAAGTACTAATAAAATGACAAGAGATATGAGGGCCTTGTGAATTATTAGTCCCATGGCCAAAGCGTCGTTAACGATTGTCATGATGATGCAAAGTGATCTGAAAGCTCGTATGTCTTCCAATGTTGTGTCTTCAGATTTGAACTTGAGTATTTTTAAATAGTAGCCAATCTGAGATGAAACAATCCCAAGGATTAAATCCATTCCAATCAAATACACCCAAGCCATCGGTATCAACCAAATGTCTGGAATTCCAATCAGGAGTCGAAATAATTCTGAGCTCCATATAGCGTCCGATTTTTCTGATTCTGATGGAGCTATGAACCATATGAAATGAGGGAACCTCGGTAGGAAATAGTACATACCAAAGTTGAATAGAAGAGCAGCGGCGAAGGCGTACGGGATTATTCGAATTTGGAACAATCGTATTTTCATCCACATATTTTTTTCGCGAGTCAATTCTTGAGTTGCATCTAGATAATGGAAAATCACATGAGATACAAGTAGATTTAGCAGGATACCTATTTTCATACTTTAAAGGACGATTTACAATTATAATAAAATCTATTTAGAATTTACGACCTTACCTGTATTGATATGGTTGTCCAATTGCAGTAATGCTGTGAAAAGATTCCCAATTTCTTTGGAGAATAAGATCTGATTGACGGCAATAGCTAAAACCAACGAAGTTCCAGACAAGTAAATAAATTGGAAACAAAGTTCTAATTCTTTCGACCCACTATCAGGAGCCATGAGATTAACTACCAGAATAACACATTGTTTCAGAGTTACAACTGCTACTCCACACATATTAATTAGAGGAAGGCAGTAGTGTAACCCAATTTTTACTGGATTAACTGTTGATGTGACTTTATCTACCGTGTATGTCATTACACCAAAGATTCGAACGTACTGAAAGAAAACAGTATAGAAGGCAAAGATATCCATGACTTTTTGCAAAAGTAACTTTGTTTATTCTAGACAAAATTTATTTTGCGACTTTGAAGGTTTCCTATTTCAGAATGTGGAATTTCTTTCCCGTACGGCCTTTTTATACGAAAGATTGTTCGTAATGATCCGTCCCACATCGCCGATTATTCAAATTAATAATTTAATCGCTAAGTATATGGAATGGTATTTGAAATATTTCCCGACGTATTGTGTGTCAATATTCGAGCATTTGAAGATTCTAGAACATTTGATTATTGAATGAATAAGAAAAGTTTATGATGCCGCTCCCTAATACTATGCATTCTGGGGTTCCACATAAGGTCCGTACGATTTGAAAGGGATTCGCAATTATTTTTAAAGACCCCATTCTTTCAATTGAGCCTAAGAAAAGTAGTGTCAACACTAATTTATTCATGCCTATTTCTACTTCTATTTGTATTTTACACAATTTCTGTAATCGCATACTTAGCCTGTTCGTGGATATAAGTACAATTGTCAACTCAGTATTATTGAAAAATCAAGACCAAAAATAAACTCGGTAACTAAAATTATAAATATTGGAGCGTCTCTTTTAGCCTGTGCGTATCCCGAGTAAACTGGAAAAGTCGATACACCTCTTGGACTATTTCCGTTAGGATGTGACTATTGTAGAGTAGGTGATAGTTTCAGATCAGTAGGAATTACTCTACATTTCAACTAATTTCATAATATTAGATAACCCTCGTTTCTAGAGAAAGTCTCCCGGAGAAAGCAGCATTGGAAAAGTCCTACATAAACTCCAAAATCTCAGTACGGACTCTAGCCCTAGCTGAGAAGGCGATTTGGCGTGCCTGATGTAAGTGCGTAACTCGTAACTGTCAGTCACTTTTCCTTAAACGCAAGCATGGATCCGTGGTCCAGGTTTATTGATGATCCTTAATATCCGGCCACAGAATATCTACAATCGACATGGGATCGGGAGCTTTTGGGAAATATGACTATTACGACCTTACGACTCGAAAGCCTGGGCATTTTTTTACATCTCCACAGTCCATCTCCTCTAGTGGAATTTCCTACATATAAAATTGTGCTCCGTATTGGAAGTGTACGTACCTTACCTCTACGTACGTATCTTACATAAGTTATCTTCAGTTCGGTCGGTCGGTCCAGGCGGCTATTGACTTTCTTTTGGTTTTCACTTTGATGTAGACTCGAGAAGTGTGATGTGTGAGAATATACGGTACGGACTATCGGTTTTGGTAGGAGCTAAAGTGTAACAGTCAGTTAGATGTAGACGTCCGCTGCCACACGCCAGGCAGGGCTTCCTCGGTGAAAGATGCATATGGATAGAGCCCAATTTTATTGGCTGTAAAAATATCCCCAGCGTACTCTTTTTACTGCACCTCCACTTAATCGATTTCGCCAAAAGTCAATTTCCTCTATCTTGACTGAACATATGTGTGTGTGTGTGGTGTGTGTGGATGTGGATGTAGAACGAGAATAGTATTATTGCTCACATCCAAAGGAACCTAGTCAAACATAAGTCTTCCTGTTCTACTACTCTAACTCTACCACTTCACATTATGTGTTTAGAATGAATGAGTGTAAGTCTCATAGACCAAAAACCACTGAATTTATTCAGTCAGCCTCAAAACATTCGAATACGTGATCGACCGCCCCTATCCCTATGCGTTTTTCAGAATACAAATTCGATATGACACTTGTGGACAAATGAATTCAAAACAAATCGGTTTTGGCCATCAAAAATTATCATACGCTGCGCTGTCCTATCCATTGTTGAATTATTTTAGTACTAGATTGAATTTAAAATCACATTGCCATGCAACCGGTCACCATCTAACCTCACCTTTCTGTACTCTAAATTATTTAGTCCCTGACGGGACACAGAACTGGAGCACACAATTCCATAATAGTTAAGTGTGCAGTTAAACATCGCTTAGCATGATAAAAGTGACTTCTGCTGACACGAAGGTGCTCTTTTGCAACAAGGGCTTGGCTATAATTGAGGTAGTTGAGAATAATTTTTCAATGTTCCTCATGATTCTCACGTACTCTGACTCTGGGAGTTAAAGGTAAGAAGATAATTCTGAGAGGTGAAGAGAAGAGTTTGGAAGTATAAAAGAAAAGAACCCATCAAGGAGCACAAAGAGCACTTGTGTTTCACTGATAAGAGCCATAAAATGTCCTCTGAACGATGTCCACTTGGCCAGAGTTATTTCATCCTATTTCTCCAAATCATTCCATTTCGTTAGTTCGGACGACTTCTTGTCAAATAGAGTTTGCCCACTAGCAGTAGCAGCATTAGCAGTAGCAGCAGTAGCAGTAGCATGCAGTAATTCTTTTCTTTCTTTCTCCATCCTTTCTCCACTATTCCGTACAAGCATTTCATTTAATGATCAAACGAAAAAACCGGATACAAATATCCAACAAACGTCATACAGTCCGTCAAGGCTTCCGTTAAACTGACCGATCACGATTTTTCATCTCTAAGAAATAATTTTGTCCACAGGATACTTACACGTACGTCACCGTATACTAACATTTATTCTTCTTATCCTGTCAGGTTGAAAAACAAACGACGTCAACGCAGCAATTCCCTGAAAACCATTCAACCTTGGAAGATTTAATTTCAAGACATGAAGACGAAGACAAGAACAAAACCTCTGAAATCTTTCCAGCAGCGACCTGGTCATGTCAATCACAGACGACTAACTAGAGTAAAAGTATACGTACCTGACCGTGATCTGTGCTTGCATGGAGAAATGAAACTGAATAAATACTCTGGTCTAAACGTGATAAGATCTAAAAGTTGTTTAAAACGGAGAAAAACTAGCAAAATAAAGAGAATTCTATGGAAAAAAAGAAACAAAGACGGATTCAATTCTTTGTTTCTCTTGTCACAGAAGAAAGAAAAAATAAATAAATAAAAAGAAACGAGTTCTACACGAATAACTTCTAACGTTTTCCTTTTAGGCGATGAAAGTGTTTGTGAGTAGGACAACGGGTCCGTCAGTTTCCTCGCTTCGTTTCATTTCTTTTCCGTGTAATTTTTGTCCCCGGCTTCCTGGTGTCCAAAACTTTTTCTTCTTCTTTTTTCTAAGAGTACGAACGAACGAATGTCACCAGTCACCGTCAGACAATGTGAACAACAAAGAATAAAATGTAAGTGGAGAGTTGTGACTTGGGAACAGGATAGTCCTTTGCTCAATCATATCATAATGATTTTGTTGATTCAACGAATCACTCAAATAGAGTCAGTCCACCACGTGATTATTATTTTTCTCCTTAGATATGTTTTCACTAACAAGGGAAAGCCATGATCCGCCTACTACGACCTTAATATGCAGTTTTTTCGAGTGGGCAGTTTCGCATGCCCTGAATTTTTATGTTGAAATGAGGACTTTTCTAATTTTACCCCAATTATAATTGAAGACGTCCGTCCAAACAGGAAACGATCAATTTTGCTTGTTGTTCCTGAAATATTAGAAAGAATAAGGGCGGATAATGACCTGAAAAGATTATACTTGGAAAAATCCCAGTAAAATACAGTGGTAAAATTGCACAAGGAATAATTTATTCACCTTTATACATTACATTTACGAACCCCAGTGCAGTACAGGTACAAAAATTAATTAAAACTCAAACGAGCAATAATTTTGAGTGATGATACACAAGGTTTAGGAATTAGCATTTCACAACATTCGAACGGTGTCAAACTCGAATTTTACATGTACGTCAAGAGTCAATAGACAAACAAACGAACATTTTGTTAAACTAAAAAGAGGTTGACATTTTCTGGAGCTCTGAAAATTTCCATTTTCTGTCTTCATTTTCCTCTTTTCATATTCTTAACCGAACAGTTGATTCCGATTGTATATAGTATTTAACGAAAACAATGCCAATCTACTTCAACCGAAGAACTTTAGGGGTCAAGGACGTCCGATCTCGAATACTCACTTGATTTTTGATTGAAATCAAAATCTAACTAATAAAGAATCTCTTCACAGAATGGGTTATACACTGTCACAAACACTTGATTTAACTTTTACGCATGCAGTTTATTTTACATTACATAAAACTACGACGTACATATTTTTACAAATCCCTAGGCTTAACAACAACCTAAAATGTCTTTTCTTTATAAACACAATTCACATTAGGTAATTAACAATTAATTTTTTAATTAAAGTCCGTCAAGCACTCTGCAGTTTTATTTATTCATTTACTTCCACAATAAATACCGTATCTTACCATTTACATACGAAACGAGAGTGTACGAAAACTTAATTAGACACTAAAGACTGGTTGTCATCAAATTTTTTGGAATCATGCGCATTTAACGTTGCATCATGAGAGTGTCTCACAATTTACAGAAATATTTAAACTTTTTATAATCTCGACTTGGCTTAATTAGCTAAATCTCTTGTAATTTGTATCTATTTTCATGTTATGACATGGATTTATGTACTTGCAATCAACACCACTTTACGAATACGAAAACTTTTTAGTTTTTTGAAAATATATTTTTATATTGTTTACGCTCTGAGAGTTCTTCACAATGATATATATAATACCAACTTTTTCACAAATACATACAATGACACGGCACGGCACAGAACGTTAGCATCCGGTATCAATTTTCACAGGTTGAGATTTTTCTAGGATTCTTCATAGGGTCAAGTCTTTTTAAAATGTCATGCTGCATTCTATTGCGAACGTGAAACGTGACCAGATCCTCAGTTTTAATTCTTCATTAGTTTAAAATGTTTTAAGAATTAGACAACTCCGACGATGTACTCGTTTCATCTATTTTTAAGACCATTGTATGTTAATTCTGCTCTTCCAAACAACGTTGAGGTTTCTATGAATGACGAATGAATCTGTAGAAATAATTTAAGGAACACGAAGAGCAGGAAATATTCTAGGGACCGGAGATGTGTTTGACTGGATGAACTCCGGTTCCCATGCTGCATCGCCGCTGGATGTTCCCCTGCAAAAGATCACAAATTCAAATTCCATTATAACAATTTGATTCAATATAATTTTAAGAATATCAAGGTTTTACGAGATTTGTGACTGTGAACAAAATGCAGCAGTCTAACGTGAGCCTTTTCGAATATTACTTACGAATGCTTACTTATTCAGCCGAAAGAAAATCTCAAACATCTGTCATGAAAGATGTTTCAAAAAAATTTGATTCAACGAATCCAACCGTCAGATGGACGCACTCAACTGTAACGCTCTTGAACTAGTTAATGTTGGACGTACTCGATAAAACGGTAATTCTGTCGGTTCGTCGACTAAGCAATTCACAATTCACATTAGGTTATATACGAATTGACAACGCCACAGAATTTCAATGCCATTGGAAAGGAGACGTGATCTACTTTCTAATCTTCTTGAGTTTCAATAATTCGGCTAACCCAGTTATGACGAGAGAAAAAAGAGCGGATTCCGCGTAACTGCGTCGTCATGGAGTAAATGAAGGGCGCCGGATGAATTCAACGGTTAAGAATTAGGGAGTCCTTACGGAGAATTAGATAAGTTTTTTATGGAGGTCTGTACAAATAGGACGAACATTTGTCAATCCCGTACAATGTAGTTCTCTCCACTCAAGCGTCACTTTTGAAATTCAAAGAAGAGCCACACAACTATAGGCAAGCGGCTACTCCTTTCAATCTTTGTAGGAAAAAAATTGCACTGTTTCCGACGCTTTCGAACAATAGAAAGGAATAAAGAAATGGCTGGTTTCACTCACTTCCGGTCTTTCCCTCCTTCTTTCCGAACTACAAATATGTACTTTTACACCAAGAATGTTTGAAAAAACGTGGCCAACAGCACAATCCAAGAGAAGTCTTTCCGAGACTAAGAAGAAATACAAACACTGCTGTTATTTGGTAGGGAGCGTCGGCGAGCCCAATTTTAAAAGGGGCAGTAATGTTTGTTGTCAGAACAAAATCCTTCAAAGCATTACACGAATAAAACCATACGATATCTCAGAGATTCTATCAAAACTTCGGGGCATCTCATCAAACCGAAATCAAAACCCAAATCATGCAAGTTGATGATTTGCCACAACGTAGCGTGAAATAATGTTACGAATTCTTCTAAAAAGTACAGCTGGAGCAGACGACAGACGATAGTTCGTGGGGTCACCGGTCTGGATCCCAAAGTTAATCTTTAATGAACGGCTACGTCATAAATACTCTGACTAATTGGTTTTCAAGGTAGGGCATCTACAGATTCTCGTCCGGGACAAGTACTCACTGTGGAAAGCTTTCTTTAAAGCCAAACAAACACCATTCATTGTCAACAAGAGTAATTGAACTTTCAGCACGGCGCAATAAACAAATATACACCACTCTGTTATGCATTACTATCTCGAAGTGGGATAAGATGAAAAATCCCAAAATAAATACCCGTCTCAAATGAAACCCTACTCATCCGCCCCTGTTGTCTCCACGGTGGATTGGAGTCCCATGGCTACTGCAAAGCAATAAACTCCTGATAGATAAACACATGATCGCACATAGTCAAGCACAAGCTAAAGCACGACTTGCACAAGCTGAGCACTGTGTAGTGTGTACTGTGTAGTCATATAAGCAGTCACAGTCACAAGGACTACTATGATTCCAAGACGCCGCTCAACGCTTCTGATCTTGAGTGAAGAGAGGAAACAGGAGTTGGGACGTAGCGTTGCGTTCGTATTCGTACAACACAACACATTTACTCACTTGAGCAAAGTTTCAAGTAAAAGTGAAAGAATCAGAGACAGAGGAGAGAGGAGAGAAAGTTACTCGTGAAAGTCATGTAAACCGTGAAGGAATGGGAGAGACAGGAGAGTAAACATACATAAAGCTTTTTTTCTCTCTTCCCTTCTCTCTTTTCTTCCCTTCAGTCCTTTTCCATGACATTACAAGTCTGTCCATTACATTGGCATGTTTGGCAATACGTTTAGTCCGACTCCGAATACTAGACAAGACTACTACTACGTTGTATCGGATTTGCTGACCAGAGCTTGTGATGTGAATCTGTTGGCTGGAATATAGATGTAGAATTCTGAACAACATTCGTGTCAGTTGAAGAACGTAGTACATGTATGATTTGTCATTTCTTCCATTGGTATCCAAAAAGGGTCGACTATGAATTTGTAATAGAAATAAATAAACTCAGCATACAAACCTACAGCAGTAAACTGAAGACAATTTAAGTTTAGCCGTCAAATTAAGAGTTTGACATTTGATAGCAGTCCAAGACGTCTTTACAATTTTACCTCCTCGAAATGATACAAAATTCTAGGCAAATTACTTTCTTTCTATTTCGTCCGCAGTATTAAAACCCCACCAAAATCACTGACAAAAACTTCTCAACCAGAAGTAAAAGTGTTTCTATCTCCAGCGCCCGTAAAACCTTGTACTAATTAATTCCACGTACTTCAATACTGCCCGCATTTCCTTGGTTTTACATAATGTACGTAGTCTAGTTCCACCCCAAAAATACCTCCGAACGACCTCACCGCAGATATCCACCGCTGCCACTCCAGGCCATCCTGAGCTTACTTTACAAAACGAAGCCATTAAAGTACTCCGAAGGTGTTACGTTCCCTTTTAATTAGGCTATTTGTTTCGGCTCAAAGCGTCGGAAGTGGATTCACGAGGAGCCCATTCAACCCATGAATGCCTGTGGACACACAAAGAACCATCTATTCAACATACACGCACATGTGTATGTCGTAGTGAGGAAATGTCATCCATGATGAACCATCCGAGATCGAATTTTAGGTACTGTCCACTAGGTGCCTGATTCTACAACAAAAATTCATCAACACAATCAGTACATACTCACTAGTGACGACGTACTAGCATGTGCTCACTAGTAATCCGTGACCTGGGGTCATGCATAACCCCACTACGACATATGTACCACATACGTCTATGTAGATAAAGAGTTGAGGACCCAAATCCAAGAGAGACGAAACATAATCTTGGCCTGGCTGGTTCGTCCTCTCCTAACGACCCCCAAAAATACGAGCCAATCTACAAGAAAACTTTCTAGGGTTCTAAACAAACTCACTGCACCAGCCAGAACCACTATCCACCGCAATCCAATAGGAAAACCTATATAGCAAGAGAAAATACGTACGTATAATACACCTTTTTAGATTACTTTCACCGGCGAGTTTCCTTGAATCTTGCCCACCCTCTTTTTTTTCTCCTCTCCATGAAATGAGTCTATTCCATACGTACATGTACATATGTTCCAGTGCCCATCACCGTGTTATATGGAGTGTATTATGTTTCATTTGGGACTAGAAGTGTTGTTATAATTCAAGAGGGATGGATGTAGGAGTGCAATGCAGTGGACTGAATATATGTACAGGGTGAATCAGAACTTTCAAGTTTTCTACAGGCTGAAATAAATTTTGTCGAGTTTTGACGAGGACCTAACAACACATTGTTACAGTGAACTTTCTATAAATCGAACTCACCGGACGCATTAAATACGCATTATACGTATATAAAGAGAAAGTGGAGAAAGTTAGCCTTAAAGGGAACTGATTCAAAGCGTCAAGGATTTTGTGCCGAAAGCTCCAAGATCTATCACATTTCGTCTTGGGCTGTATGACTATGAACCACCCTACACAATAGTTCAACTTGAGAACCCCTCCTCTGCTCTGCACCGCACCACACCGACTGGCTTCTCACTTTCTCCAGTAAAGGAAATGTCTGGAGAAAGAAAATACATAGTTTGGTGGGAAATTGTGGAGTTCCATACATCATCTCCGTCCACTGATGTGCATTGCAGCCCATCAAATTTCACACTTGGGTGGCGTTCGGCCTCCGTTATGCGTAGAAATGGGAATGCTATGCAACACGACGTAGGGTTGTAGTGCAAAATCCAGGTATGAAGCTTTTGCACATATCGTACTTTCCATGGTTACTTGTGAAGGCTCAAGAATAATACGGTAAGACAACCACACAATGATCGTCCATATAAAAGTATTTAAGTCTTCAAAGCAAAAAAAAATCCCGGGGAAATTACTAAATATATATTGCAGAGCATATTATTCCATGGGTGAAGACAATTCAGGGTTATCGAGGACGACGTCTCCAGCAAACCGAAATCTATGTCATCATCCATTCACAAGAATTAGAAAACATAATCTATTTCTATCTTTCGAGAGTAATGGCGGACATACCTAAAGTCCGAGTATCCTAGGTGAATAGCTAGAACTCTATTCGTGTAATATTTCATGTGCAGTGGACTGAGAAGGTTTACATTCTGATCCTCGTTACATGTAATTCTTTATATCTTTGGCCTAGCTTAGGCCATCATTGTATCGTAATGCACTGAATTTCGAATAATCCATATAATTAGGCCGAGATATGGCTAATCATCGAAACTGCTATAAAATGTAATGTAATTCATAATTTTGATAGTTCAATAATAAGTACGATGGATTGAAAGTTGTGCAATATAACACACAGCGAATAATGTTAAATTGGAATCGACGATTAGATTTAGACCGATGATACTTCTACTCCATCAGCAAACGTATATGGAGATTTCACTGAACATTCTACATGCAATCAAGTTCAAAGTGAACGCAGCGATTCTGACTAAATTCTGTTTGGGAGACACATCTGAAGGTCTATCGGTACTGACCCGTGACGTATATCCCAGTTGATTGTAGAGATGCAATTCGGTTTTGACTATTATTACAAATCAGCCAGAAAACATAGCGCATTGCGTACTGAATCTCTCGTATATTTATTTGCTGGCACAATGCCACTTTTTTGTTTACCGCATTACCTATCTTGTACAGAATTTTCATACAGCTACCTGATCACGTCACTCGGCTCTCGTAAAACCCTGTTTTTGACGACAAATTAATGAAATATAATAGATTACCTGAAATAACATGGACGATAACACTTGATGGAGTTGAAAATGTGCACAAACAGGTGTAGTTCCCAGAGTCATTCGACCTCACTTTTTGTATTGTGAGTTGTGAACGAAGAAGATCTCCGCGTTGGGTCACGATACGAATGTCTGATGCTAATGGATCTCCTGCTCCCAGTACTCGGTATGGGTCAATTATATTCGAACCATGGTACCAAAAAACCTGAGTGAATTCAGAATATAACAATAAGAACCCTTCATGACAAAACCAGATCTACACACACACACACTTGAAACTGGGTTACTTCCAGCCCAACCGATCGACTTGTATTGTTTCTCTGCCCCAGACAAGCGTCGGGTCGAGTGGGCAATACGCATATCATTATTTCTAAAGACTTACCCTAGTTATACAACTACAAAAAAGGGATTTAGTTTTGTGAGCCTCGAAAATAAATCATTTCGCAATCATTTCCAAAAAAATACTGCCTGCTGTTACCGCTAACAGTTAACATTTTTGGTCATTTGCCATTTTACGAAAAATATTAACTACGGCTTAATATTTATAAAAACGATGAAATCCACAGATATAGAATAATCTGTCATAAATTGACCTATTTTTAAGCAAAACAGTATAGGTAAATAAACTAACTACCAACTTTAAATAATATTCATAAATTAATTACCTGAGCAATATCGTGAGGGCCATGCTCAACCTCACAAGTTAGTCGAAGTGAACTTCCACTCTTCACATAGACATCGGACCCACCAACTATTCTTGCTTTGGACTCTGTTCAAAATTATTCAAATGAGTTCAAACATGATCAACATCAAGTAGGAGAGAGTGTTCACAATTCCTACGAAATTGTCCTGAAAGGTTTCATAACACAATTGGCTGATAGAACAAGCGCCGTAATTAATTGACACGATCCAACACTATCTGGTACTTTTCGTTATTAGCATATGAAAGAAACACGTCTTAGAAATGTAAAGAACACAATTCGGAAAAACCTCTTTACACCGATCATTATGACATGAACGTGTGATCAAACTCTCTTCCCATCCCAATGAGGCGTCAAGGGCCGCTTGTACCATTAAGATCGGACTTGGTAAATTCGGATTATGTAAATTCTGTTCTTCGTTTTCCGGTCTAATTTTACCTTTGTAAGTCCAAGTTCAAGTTTGAAAACGTACACAACAACAACAGAGCCCCCGCAATTGAGTTGTAAATTTCTTCATGCGTAGTTTATAGAAACACGTAGAAATAGGAAGAGATAGAGAATGTGCCCTGGTTTCTCGGGAACATACAGAATCTAAACAATTTTAATCTGCACTCCGGGCAGTACCTTTCTCTTCAATAATTCAACGATGAACTAGATTGTAGACTGCACTGATTGGGACTATTTTCTTTGCGAACTCGTCTAACAAGCTTTTCTGTAGTTTCTAATAAAGTGAATGGTCGCTCGTGCTCGCTCGCCTTGGGCAAATCAATTATTTAGATATTCCTATCCCCGACGATACTACTACACAGCCTTGTCCAGATTACACAGGATTTGTTGGATCTATTGAGTTTAGTCTTACAATTGAATGAAGTAAGCTCTCAGTTCCATCCCGCCTTTCTAGTCTAGGTATTAAATATTTCCCTCAAAATCTCCATTAAACACGTACTACCTAGTCAAAATGAAGCTCTAGACAAAAATATTGAGGTCACATTTTTATTAATAAAGCAGAGAACGTATGCATAGTATAAATGAGAGTCGCCGTAGAAAATTCCAAACCCAGAGTGTTACCTTCTGTAATTACTCTAAGAAACGTTTAATTCGGCTAATGATGATTTCTAGGTATTGAAATGGTTTTGCCCAAGTGATGAAGGTAAATTACGTATATGGGAGAGGCGGACGACGAAGAGATTGTGTGAGATTGCAAGAGAGTAAGGCAATCAAGAACTTGACCAATCCTTGGAG
Source organism: Protaphorura tricampata (assembly GCA_034698835.1). Taxonomy (NCBI): domain Eukaryota; kingdom Metazoa; phylum Arthropoda; class Collembola; order Poduromorpha; family Onychiuridae; genus Protaphorura; species Protaphorura tricampata. The sequence continues at coordinate 13,710 of JAQGCB010001527.1, forward strand.
CCACAACTTTGAGCACAAAAGAGAAATGAGCTACCAGACAAATTCTTTGATGAACAGATTTATTTTACGACTTTTTCTTCTTCTGGAGGCTAACATATATTGCCTTCTTCCCGCACGTATGAAGTATACGTACTCCTCATCCTATATTAAATTGAGATTGAGATATACATGAGCTGAGCTCCCCTCAATTTCAACATACTTTCTACACACACGGTTGAAGTTCTTAGCTCAAAATGTAGAGCATGTCAAGGGATACCATACTGCGCCAACCATGTGCACACTTGACTTTATTTTGCCCTCAGGTTCCAAATGATAAGAACTAAAACAAAAAAGATCTAAAAAACTAAAAGAGGTCTAAAGAAAAAAGCGCTACAGAATAACTAGAAATAAAAACTGCCAAAAACTCTGGGTTTTTGAAGAGGCAAAAATCCGGACTGAAATTCTGCTGTTGAGAACTTAACACGGAGAAATTAAAAAC
>JAQGCB010001528.1:0-14183 GCA_034698835.1 Protaphorura tricampata
AAATTACGTCCCTGTTTAATTTGACGCCGTGATAGCTATGGATAAATTTTAATTCCCCATAATTCGGATGCAAAGAGGAACAATGAGGACCACTTGGTATTATGCTAATTTCATTTCTTTTCTTTCTACGAAAGTTTGTCTTGATGAGGGGTCTTTGTAATATTCGTAAATGGTACTACCGGAATATTCTATATTCTTTCGCATTATAAGACATTTTTAGTAAATAAGCGTACAGTGAATCTTCTGAAAAGAAGCACCTCGAATATCACATTAGGAGGAAAATAATGTTCTTAATATTAAGCGTGCTACCTTATCTTATCGAACCATCTCCAAATGAGACCACATTTTTCGGATCTCTGGTGGCATCATTTCACTCCTAGAGAAACAATAGCAAGAAGTTTTGCTTATAGGGCGTATGTGCCTGTAATATTTGCTGCACGTGCAACCGAGCCGAACCCAAAACCCTACCTCGGATTTTAATTTGATGTCAAATTCGTGAGAGTGCGATAAAGATTTCGTGTTCAAATGTCTTTGACATTAATATGCACTTTACAATCATCATCGTGATTTTTTTCATGTCCTCCAATAATGTAGTGTGTGAATTTGATATATGAGTCAATTTGAAACAAGAAATCTGAAATCTCGTTTCGAATACGATTATACCAAATGGAATTGTATGATTTGTGTGTGACCGTGTGTGTGTGTGTTATTCCAAATACTTTTTATGTTGTCTTCCATTACCATTCCCCATTTATTTCCTAATGACACGCAGCAACTTACTGTACGTACGTGGCTTAAACACCTTCGTACTTCCACTTTGGAAAAGTAGGGTTTCTAAAAAAACTCTCTTTTTTCCCCATTCATTCACCACAAAAGTAACTTGTCACGTTCAAGTTGACATTTGCATGGTTGGCTAGTTTTTTAACAGACATCAAGTGGACTAATCCATTATGTTATGGTTGCAACTGCACAGGGAACTTTATTTGGTTTCCTTCCTCAGAAATTGCATATGTGGGAGGGCGGAGATCGCGGTCGTTCGTGGTCGTGGAGAGTGGAGATGAGAAATAACTATAAAACTTTATATTATGATCTTTTTGAAAAAACGAAAACGAACGTGTATTGATCTGATGCATGTAGAATTTTATTGATTCCAATTTGAAAATGGAATTGACCAAAACCGCATGAATTCTCACTGTGGAATTAGAGATTTCAATTCAAAATGACCACACCAGGACGGGTGGTCTGGTTTCAAGATGCTACACCAATTGTAATTTGTAAAGAAATATAAGAATTCACTTTTAAGTGAAATCTCAACTCAACTCATCTCACTCTCGTATGTGTCAATTCCCAGAATATACAGAGTTATTTCAAGATTGCACTTGAAATATGTACATTTCTGTCACCCAAAATTCGACATCAAATTCCAGGTTGTGTTCACACGCAAATATATAATAACCTGTATACTGTATTCTATAAAAAATTAAAGACACGACCGTTTTACCGAATAGTTTTTACACCTTGTAAAGTAAACAAGTAATTCTTGTTACATATGAGTCGTGGTCTCGTGGTTTTCAAATTTAGAAATAATATTTATTTGCCATTTGTATAATTAAATTACACACATTAAAAAAAATATTCATGAGCTATCTCGACTCGAGCACTGTCCCGACAAGCTGATCCACCTGTGTGGAATTTTAAATGAATTACTACGCACGAGCTTGTATAATCTAAAATGGTGTGATGATAATTCGTGACAGGACAACATCAACATAAAAATGACTACCAATATTTCCTTTTCGCGATCCATCCGTTTCTATTCCGCATTGGCTTTGAATTCCGCATATAAGGTTATGCACTTGTAAATTAACCAACGTAAAATAACACGTTATCATTTTTTGCAAATCCGCAAAAGTATCAGGCATTTTCCCGAAAATAATAAACAAATTACCTATGCAATTTTCTGTGACATGACTGTGACTAAATTGGTAAACTTGGGCAGTAGCTATTAAGTATTGTGGAGGTGGAATAAATAACAATGGACAGCTTTGTATAAAACTTTTAGTTGAATGTGTGTGATTAAATATGAAATGCAAATAAGTTGCCAAAAATCATCGTATAAGGGGTTATAATTTTTTGAAATTCATTATTTCAGCTTGGCAATTCACCCTAACAAATTGATTGTTGCGACGGGTCAGTGTGCTGGCCATGACAAGAGAGAGGGAAAGGTAAGAAAAATACGTCTTCATGGATTTGAGTTAACAAAGATGACTACTCTCACACAATCATAATGGATGAATTGTTCCGTACCCACGTTCACGTTCACATATGCCATATTGAATTATTATGATAAGCCCAAAAACAGACATGGCGCTACGCTGACGCCCGACACTTGAGATTAAAGTCAAATGCCATTCCGTTTTATACTGTACGGACGCTGCGCTGTGTCTTAAAAAGGCTACATAAAATTCATCCGTTAACAAATTGCCAGAGGTTGTAATACAATATTATGCTAATTCCTTGATTATTTTAGGCCCACGTTCGGATTTGGAACTCAGTCAGCTTAATGACCCTTCATGTCATTGGAATTGGAGATTTTGAACGCTCAATCTGTTGTATCTCCTTCTCAAAAGCTGTAAGTTTTTTCGAAACTGGGTCAATTTTCTTATGCAAAAAATTAAAATTTTGGACCTCCTCACGGAGGACGAACCCATTCTTTAAACTTCACCTGTGAACATTAATTTAATCCTCGGAGGAAATAATTAGACGCCGTCCCCATACATTTTCGTCTGTGTCAGAATTAATAGGTGTATAAATTGCAGACGTAGTCGATTTGAATAACAATGCCCAAAAAAGGAACAAAATTTACTGGTTTGTGTAGATAAGATGTCCAATGTGATGACTTGATGAATTACTAATTAATATTGTATGTCCTTCATTTGTTTGTATTGATAGGATGGTGGTGCTTTACTTTGTGTGATTGATGAGTCCAGTGAACACAATATTTCTGTTTGGGACTGGCAAAAAGGTGAAAAGGGAAACAAGTTGGCGGAAAATAAGGTGTGTTCACTTTCTAAGTAATTATAAAGTTAATTTTTATTTTTATTGTTTCACTGATGCTACAAAGAAGGTGATAGTTGATCCTCATCTTTCTTGCTTTGTGATTTAATTTAAAGATTACAAAACTAGTTTTTTAAACGAAAATAAATCATTACACAGCACAGTGTCAAGATTTGAAATTAAGTTAGTCATTTTGAGTAAAAATGATAGCTTTATTGTAAATGGTTTGACTAAAAATGGAGTGGAAAAATGTCAGTAATATGTAAAGTTCGTTTTTTTATTAATTTATTATAGTGTTCCGGGGATACTGTAGTGGCAATGGACTTTCATCCTTTGGACAGGTGGGTCATTTTTGCAGCCAATTTAAATTATGCTCTTTAAAAATTAACATTAAGGTAGTTGCGTTGTTGCATACCAGAAAAATGATCCACTGGGGGGTAAAACGTTATAAACTACCTTTTCATACACAAACCGCTACTTTGTGAATTATGCGCAGATTGTTTCACTCTTCTATTTCTTTGTTCACAGGAATGCCATAATTTCATGTGGAAAAGGTCACATCTCATTTTGGTCATTTGAGAATTGTGTACTGTACAAAAAGTTAGGAATTTTTGATCATCGGGACAAACCCAAATATGTGACATGCCTCGCCTTTACTTCCAACGGAGACGTCGTGTCCGGTGACTCGAGCGGAAATGTTCTCGTTTGGGCAAGAGGAACGAACGTCGTAGCAAAAGCAATTCGAAACGCCCATGAAGGACCTGTTTTCAGCATTTTCACGCTAAAAGATGGAGAAGTTTTGACAGGTGGAGGAAAAGATTGTAGAGTTTTACAATGGGATGCTGAGTTGAACAAGAAAGAAATGGAGACAGTGGTAAAATCATAATTTATCATGAATTCGGATGGCTCGTGTTTTATGTAGATTGCAAATTCGAAATAATGAATTTCCTCCACAGATTCCAGAGCAATATGGTCCTATTCGTGTTATCACAGAGGGACGTGGAAATCAATTAGTTATTGGCACAACCAAAAATAATATACTTGCAGGAAGCTTTCAACTTCCATTCCAATTGATTGTCCAAGGACATACGGAAGAATTGTGGGGATTGGCCACACACCCTGAACAACAACAATTTATTTCTGGAGGACAAGACAAAATGCTTGTACTTTGGGACTCACTTTCTCACACAGCTGTTTGGTCGATTGATTTGGACGTAAGTAATTAAATGTTATCTATCGAAAAAATGATAAGTTACTGGATTCCGATTTGCATATCAAGTTCATCCCTAATTAACTGCCTACACTGTATTTTCTCATACTTCAATTCTGAAATCTAGGAACAAATTCAATCGGCAACATTTTCTCCGGACGGATCCGTCATAGTAGTAGGAACAACTTTGGGTCATTGGTTTGCAATTTCGGCCGAAAAGAGAGAGGTTTTGGCTCACCACACGGATGGGGCTGAACCAATCCAGGTGGGTCAATCTAATCAGTTTTAGTTCTGAGAAGTATTTAGTTCCTAATTAATGCGGTGCAATAAAGGAAGTTGAGTGAAGGACTTCCTTCCTGACTTAATTTACAATTTATTTGTTTTAGTAATTAAGTGCAACCGTTAGACAATAAAAAATGTGTTTGTTTTGCATTTTTGTATGCGTATTGTTGCGTATACGCCTAAGTGAATGGAATTTATCAGAGAAAGGATAAACCAAGAACTATTTATCAGGAGACATTACGATACGACTTCACCTACTTGAACTATCTGGACTCATTTCCTTACAGCCTCAATAGCCTGGCTGGCACTCCTTTAGAGTTTAGAATGTTACGAACAGTGGTTTATTGTCTTTCTGTTTATTATCTTTTTTTTACAGGTTGTGCGGTTTTCACCTGATGGGAAAATGCTGGCCATCGGCTCACGCGACAACATTATTTACATTTATCAAGTGAGCGACTCGTATCAAAAGTACAATCGGATCGGACGTTGCTCTGTAAGTGAATAAAAATTTCAAAGGATTGAACTTTTAGCGACATAACATAACGCGCTGGCTTCACGATTTAACGGTTTTGATAGCAGCGTGATTATTTTTTTTGCTTCAGATGACAAGTCACATTACATTACATTATGTTAGGAACAAGGGAACGAATACAACATAAAGTTCATTTTCTTTTATCTTGCAGGGTCATTCCAGTTTCATCTTGCATTTGGATTGGTCGAGTGACAGTACTTTCATTCAAAGTAATTCTGGGGACTATGAACTTCTCTATTGTAAGTTTGTCATTGTTGTCTGTCTGTCGTTTACTACATGTAACATGTACATAGTTTATCGTTATATGACAACCAATCATTTTTTATCGGAACAATCTTATGACGTATGTGACGGGGTCCGTTCACCAAAAATGTTCAATTTTGGTCAACTAATTTATTCCTTTGCCTTTGTAGGGAATGCTTCTGTCTGCCGACAAATCCCTCAAAGTTCCCAATTAAGAGATACAGAGTGGGCTACCACAACCTGTACACTAACTTCTGTTAGTATTGGGATTTGGCCAGAGAATGTGGATGGAACTGATGTGAATGCTTGTGACAGGACACATGATAAAAAATTGATTGCTACGGGGGATGACTTTGGAAAAGTCAAATTGTATTCCTTCCCAGTCACACAACCAAAGGTATTTAATTTCTTACCAATAAATAAAAAAATGTAAACTATTCTGGGGGTGCCTTGAGAAAATTGTATAAAGAATATTTTTTTTACTAATTCCTTGCGTTCTGATTTCCCTACAGTCCCTTTGCCACACATACGGAGGTCATAGCAGCCATGTGTCGAATGTAGTTTTTCTCTTGGATGATACAAGGCTGATCAGTGCGGGTGGTCGGGACTCCAGTGTTATGCAATGGCAAATCTACTAAATCAAAACAATTTTCCTTCTTCGATTTTTCAAGTCACTTATGAATGAACTTGCTTATAGCACTAATACGGGTGACAGAAATAAATGCTCCCAATCATTAAACTACACTATTTGTCCAGATACATAATACACGGAGCAGTGCTAAAAATATTATGTATTTCCATTTCCATTTCCCTTCGAATCGAATTTTCCCGTACGTAGTTGGAAATAATTTGTTATGTAAATTTATTTACTTAACATATAGATAAATGCAGAAAATTAAATTAAACTGTAATAAAAATAGAGACTTTGTCACTACAGCCACACAGCCTTGGCGGCTAAGTGCAATATTTAGTTTGAATGGAGAGTCACCCTTCCTTTTAAAGGGTTTAATTTGTAATGGCGTAGAATCTGGTTATATATTTTGTCCAATAAGAATAAAAGTACTGGTATGTATTACACATTACTTTAAAACGACACCTTAGTGCCTAATCGGTTATAGGTCGTGCACTTAATAGTTAAACCTAGAGAAAAAAAATAGTTTTCGTAAATATTTCGATGAACTTGTTTTTGATGAATTGAATTAATTAAACTTTAATGGATGCCTTAATGTTGGAGACAATTGTTGGCCCAGCCAAAATGTTATTGAACAGCAACTCTGCTTGTTCACATTTAGCAAAATCGGACATGCTGACTGACTTTACATGTATAAACGCCTTACGCGACGGCGACACGGACTACATATTTGTCTATAAAAACTAATAGTATCGTTAATCGTTAGTTTGTTAAAATTAGATCTCCGATCTCCAACTCATAGGGAAATATTTGGTGACAAGCCGCTTTAAAAATAAAATAACGAATTTAATAATCTCCTGTCCTTAACTTAATTAGACAGGGTCGAAATAAGTTAAGTATAAAGTCTATACTGTGTAAATGGAGTTGATGTTGTTATTTCGATTTCACGAATAAAATATTTACACGGTGAAATATTAACAGAAAAACAATTACTACGTGTATTTTATTTTATACACATTTTAATACAGTCAGTATAAAGTATTTTGAGTTTCCTGTCATAATTTTAATTATTTGTTTAGTTCTAGTTCAGAAACAACTTAGAAATGCCACCACTTTTTACAAACATTTTAATTGTAGCCACAAATTAACAACATCGTATGGCTACAAAAACAGAATACTCGGTACAAAAGAAGATGTAATCAAAATTATGCTTACGGACTAATCAGGGACAGAAATCTTGTCAATTCCATAGTCGCTTGATATGTCTGCCTTCTTTCGCTGAGAAATTTTCTTCCATGAGTGCGTGAAGTAATTTTCCTCTTGTCATTTCTTTGGCTTCATCCAAGCCGAGTTGGTAAGCAATATTCTGAAGTTTTTTCACTTCTTCGACAAGACTGGATGAGGTAAGACTTCCAAACTCTGATATTCCAAGGAAGTAGTGTCAGGAGTGCACAGAAATGAAATGATAATTAACAATTTGTTATTTCAACTTACGATGAAGAAGATTGATATCCTCGGGGTCGAGTCCCTGTGCCCAAATACCCAGGTGATCTGTCTGTCCTGTCTTCAGGAGATTCTGTGATATAATTTGCTGTGCGGCTGTTGGTACTAAAATGAAATATAAATGGGAAAGAATGAGTTCCGATTATCATTAAAATTAGTACTGGAGTACCAGTACCAGCTATTTATTTTTTTAATTAGTGAGCTAAGTAGAAATGCAGTTCCACTTCTATTAGTAGAATCAACCTTACCCTCCAACATATATATGCAAGACAGTATTTAAAGAATTTACAATTTTCACAACAATGACCCCATGTTGAACTTACAATTTTGTGGCCAAAGATCTGGTGAAGACCTGTCCAATCTTTCCGTACTCTTTAGCTGATCCTCCAGCGACAACTCCTCAACTGGGGGTTGTATGACTTGCAAAAGTGGAAAATGAACTTGACCATCCAATCCCAAGCCTTCGTCAGTTATAAGCTCTTGCTCCTCACCCTGCTCATGTTCATGTTCTTGCTCCTGGCCATGAACAGTTTCTTCCGTTACATCCATTTCAATCGGCATGTCCACTAAGGTTACATCTGACACTAGAATGAATTGAAGTCATAGTCATTAAAATAATCGCGAATACGACACGAATATCCTAGCAAATACTAAATAAAATTCATGCGGAAAACAAGCGTGTTTCTCAAATTCAATATTAGGGACCAATGTGATTTTCATTATCATCGTCACTTGAATAAATCATTGAATTGAAATATTGAATGGATTCGCATACATTTCGAATTAAAACAAAAAGATGATTATACTTTCGAATGTTAGTTACGAAAATCTAAGATATCACATAATTAATGACATCTCTATTTGAATGAAACTATCAATTCATTTTTACCATAGTTTGACCTTTTGATTTTGATTGACCTTCTTGACAAATAAAATCATAACAATTTAACAATTTCTTATTCTTTGTTCCACCCCCCACCTTCTTGTATAATAAAAAGTATCTTATGGTTATTCCACTGACGCACTACAAATTTCGAAATAATTATGCAAATTTAATCAGTCATCAGTAAATTTTTAATTTTTAGAATTTACCTTCGCCTTCACCCTCCACTTCAGTCTCTTCAACGGCTCCAGGGTCAGACGTGAAGACTCCGCCCAGGTCACCCTCAAATATCATTTCCGACTCCATTTTTATACACTTTTTTAAAAATGAACCAGAGTTTTCTAAAATCTTACTTCGCACTCGCTGTTTTGTTTTGTTTCCTCCACTTCCTTTGATCAAAGAATTCAAAATTTCAAATCTACGCTTGGCTCCCAAAATGTGTTGAGTTTTTTTTTCTCATGGCATCTGAGAGCCACGTACGCGCACACGCAGCCGCCAAATCCCATTAGCTCACACTAACGTCACAATGGAAGTCCATGGATCGGTAATCATGAATTTTAACATAAGCAAAACCTCCCGGCCCCAATCTGTTTCCAGTTCCCATTGAGATACTTGGTGTATGGCCCCATCCTCAATTAGCGGTCCCAATACTGAATTGATTTGACGAAACCGTTATTTTTGTACATTCAGTTTCGAAAGAAACAATGCAGAGTGCGAGTGGCCCGTAGTACCGTAAAATACCGATTAAGAACCCCTCCCAAATAGAAACCCACTCTCGAATACAAATCCAGTCAAATCCCATGTTATTCCATAAGAGCCTATGTATTGCATTGCCCCGGTACTCGTATTACTAAAACCCCTCTCGCGGCAGTCTGAATAAATAGTAACCCGGGTTCTTAATCGGTATTTTACGGCAATCGTGTAGGGGTATAGATTACAATACTATATAATTTCTAAGCTTTGGTCGGGGTAGAATTTAATGGCATCGTATAATCGTATGCATGTGAGTCAATTCAATTTGACACTTCATTCCTCTTAAGAATTCGTACAGCTATAATCGCGTTTTAGAGATCAATCAGAGCATAAACAATACATCGACACTCTGCACCGCATGAGTTCCAAAAGCGAGACGACAACGGTTTATCTTACAACCATTTACCTGACAACCATTTACCTGACAACCATTTACCTGACAACCGTTGACCTAACAACCATTCACCTAACCGTTGACCTATACCAACCTACCCACCATTCACCTGACAACCGCTTACCTAACAACCGTTGAACTAACAACCATTCACCTGACAACCGTTAGCTGCACATAATCTCGCCTCTGCTCTGGTCCAAATGTTTTTAATGACGGCTGCCTTGAGAACCGTTGACCAGAAAATCGTTCTCCCGATAACCATTGTCATTGTCCTGAATCTTTCAGGCTTATCCAACACAGTTGAATCAAAAGTTTGTAAAACAAACCTTCCACGTACGTGAAATAGTTGTCAAGTAATAAGCATTCTTGGTTGAACCAGCTAAGCTGTTTGTGAATTTTTACAAAACACCTAACTGGCTCAACCACCTTGTGCTAAAACTAAAAGTGTCAAAAATGTCAAAAAGTGCTTGAAACGTCGGAAATCGCAATCATCACCAGAAAAGTGTTCCCTTGTGGGTGCGAGGCGAGCGAGTTGTCAGATGTAGGTGGGAATTGTGAATCGTGGTAAAATTTGAACTCATCGGCGTGCACCACATTCTGGACATACAGACCTTCTGCTTCCTTCCTCCGGTTCTTGTTCAAAATAATTAATCAGTGATTGGGTGAAGTAAATTAGAAGAATGGCTCCTAAAGAAATCGCCGTCGGACTCAAACGAGGGCATCCGACCATCAAAAACAAACAAGTCAAGAGACCAGCCAGTCGCAAGGGCGTAAGTTAAAAAATATTCAAATAAAATTAAAAAAAAGTCAAATGATAATGAAATGAAGGTTTTTTTTTAATTAGATTGGATTATAATTTTTTTTTTGCGGTAGCCCGAGTCGAGTGGCCCCGTACTTATTTGGGAGTAACTGATTAATTTTAACAAATTCTGAGCTGATTCATTGCTCGTTTTTTGTGTCTCGTTTAATTTTTTTAAGCACAATTAGTAGTGTCAGATTTTTTTTTACATCCACTGCCATTCCAGTAGAGGTATTTCAGTATAACGTCTCCATTGTAATTTGTATACAGTTAATTATTCTCAAAATACTATTGTGCTCTTCAAATGGACGATTATTATCTTCTGATGATTCAAATCCGTGGGTTTAAATTAAAACCACCAAATTCCCCGTTGTTAGTACCAGGTGTTTGTTTTAAACAGTTCTTTTAAATGTCAAGACTAGAGCCATTTTGAACTCGAGGATTTCGTATAGTCTTTTTGTGTCATTAATGTTAATGTTTGAATGCTTTTGTAAATTTTCAGCGTCAGACAAAACACAATAAATTCGTCCGTGATATTGTGAGGGAAGTGTGTGGTCATGCCCCTTATGAGAAGCGAGCGATGGAGTTGCTTAAAGTTTCCAAGGATAAGAGAGCCCTAAAATTCTTGAAGAGAAGGGTAAGCTAATATTTTTATGGTCCGACTTTTTGTTAATTCATGTGAAACATTCAGTTGTAAAACTTCAGCAGAGCGTAGTTTCATCGAATTTCCGAACAGAATATTAAATTGAATTTATCTTTTTGTTTTCAGTTGGGAACTCACATTCGGGCCAAGAGGAAGCGTGAGGAATTGACCAACACTTTGGCACAGATGAGAAAGGCCGCACAGACCCAAAAATAGATTCCATTTTTAGAATTTAGCTCGGTCATTTCTTATCAATGTTATAATTACAGTGGAACGTTTAAATAAATGTCAGCTGGGGACTTTAACTTCGTGTATGTCATTTTAATTTATCTCTTTCGGACGTTTTAGTAGTAAGTACCTATTCATATTTCTGAGCTTTCATCGATAAATTCAGGACTTCGTTTGGTTTTGGTATTTGGTTAACTCAACGATCCGTTCACACAGATGTAGATGTACAGGGTGGTTCGTAAAGTATGTTCCTTGCCTTGATGTGAGAACTAGATCATATTTTCAAAAAGTTACTTGATTTTCAAGCGGCTTTCACAAAATTGAAGTTTGAAGAAGCCAAGTCAGTGGTTTTTGGTTTTACTGTAAAGATCTAAGTTTTAAGCCTTCACTTCAATTACAAAAGCTCATTTTAATACAATCATCTCTGTATATCAATATTATTAGTCATCAATATTTTATTAATTAAATTGGAAAGCATAACCTCTCGACCGGCGGTGACTGCACATCATACGTACGCCTCTACGCCTCATTCATAGCATGAAATGCACAACGTTTTCTCTCCTCAAAAAGAGGCAGTGAATTTGAGCGTACACTCTCATATTTTGATGAATGGCAGAAAACATCCAAAACCACAATTCTTCTGTATCAAATTCACGAACGTCCTGCGCTTCATGCCCATCCAAAATATACACGCCAACGAACATGACAACAATATCGAGCAATAGTCCAACCTAAACAAAAGATTTCAAATTATTAAAAAAAAACGTGACCAGTCACCAGTGAGGTTTCAAGTAAAAATACTTACGCATCTGTGTATCTTTGTCTCCAATTCGCCCAATTTAATCAAATACCCGTTTTCAACAAGTGCGCGGATAATGGCAGTGTACACGTTCTGCATGAAAGCTGTCTCGAGTGGAATGTATAATCCAGCGACTGTAATCCGAGTCAGATTAGTTCTTATGTTCATCAACATTTTTGTACAAAACCAAGTGCATGCGAGAGTCCAGAACAATTGGCACCCCTAAATTAGAAAATTAAAAATTGTACAACAATATAGGCTCCTCAAAGCCGGACCAGGCAGGGTAAGCGTAAGATTGGAATCAGAGAATTTGCTTTTACCAATAGCAGCCGAGCCCGATCAACAATGTCACAAAACGTAGATTAAAAAATGCTGATATCCACATTTTCTTTGTTATTAAGTAGAGAAGCTATCGCACTTTTAGCCCTTACGATCATTTCCAAATGCACAAAATTACACAGATGTAGAGCAGCCGAAAAATAATGGGTTGGAAAGAAATCGGTGTATTAGAGGTTCCGGTTAAATGCGTTATCATCTGATTGGTATCACTTACTGTTCTATCCATCAGTGTGACAAGATATCGCGTTGAAAAGGCCCTCATTCTTCCAATCGTCCCGTGAAGATCAACTTCCATCATTTGAGGCATGGTAATAAATGGTAACAGGTGCACGTGGTGCGAGTCCTTCAAATATCATGCAAGTAAAAATTAGCAGTAGTGTAATCGACGCGTCGTTAAATCGGTGGGAGTAAAGAATGACGATCAGAAGTTCGATAGATAACTGATGACGAGAATTGATATAATATTGGCACTTTGGCACCAAGAAAAGTCTTTCAATTTCCCTTGAACCGACAAAGTCCTCCAGAGTTCAAATTTTACATTTTTTGGCATTTGGTAATTCCCAGCTTTCCTTACCTCAAAGTAGTCAACGTTTTAAAAAAAATCAGAAACTATAGAATCTCCATTGACGAGGACGACGACTACTGCGACTTCGAAGCTGGCGGCGTCTGGTTGCAAAATGAGACCGTTTCATTCAAAATCAGCGGCACCTGACGATTATGTGCGTCGCAATTGGAACTACAGAGTGCACATTGAAAAAAAGACAACTCATTCATGGCTGCCGACTGCTAGCATTTTTCCATCAAATATTAAGTTAGAATACCGTAATACCGAATAGAAGCCCGAATCCGAATAGTAGCCTGCCCCGAATGGAAGCCGGGTCTTTCTCCATTACGCTTGTGGAGAAAGTGGTGAAAGTCTGCGACAATTGACACGGCCGGAACAAATACAAGCCTCGGTGTGTTCTATTCGGTATTTTACGGTATTAAGTAAGCATTACCTAAAACCTGGTTTCCTGAAGAATCAGCTCAAGTCACAATTTTTGACCTTTTCCGACCCGGGTCACGGGTCAGCCACAAAAATGTTCCGAGTAGATTTTCCCTTTCAATAATGGAAGATTGATTTCTTACAAGGAAAGAAATCAACTTCCCCGGAAGAATTGGTCTTAAATAACTTTTTAAATAGTGGCCGGCCATGCACTATATTTGACATTCCATAAATTGTAATTTTTTTATATGAGTTAATGAATGAAGTTTATTCAGTAATTTCTGTTTCAAAATTGTCTTTTGTATAAGGCCGGATTTTATTACTTGATTTCAACCATGTATATACAATTAACTATATCATAAAACTCTTCTGACTCTCAGAGATAACAAAATAAAAAAGTTAATATAAGTTAAAAAGCCAGACCCTGGTGGGTATCTGTATCTCTATCTAATAAACAGATCATGGGTTTGAAGATTGATTTTGTAAATAGAGCCCCGGGGCACTAGCCAAGTTTTACGGTACCTATGCTAAAAAAACTACAAGAAAAGAGTATTTCAGACACTAAACTTTACAGTAAACTTTACAGTTGTTTCAAGTGATTAGCTAGCCACTTAACTAATTAAATAAACTTTTCAGTCATTCCATATTCAAGGTCTCGTACACAAATAATTTATACTTTCACCACTTTGTCCATTATGGAGAAAGTGGTGAAAGTACGCTCTTTTGACCTCACGAGACCTGATGCAGTACATGCCCGGGTTTATAATCAGTATGTCCAATAAGGAACTCTGACATATTTCATATACCTTGTAATTTACACTTTAGATAGAAGCGATGTGAATGTGTAACTGATAAGCAATCCCACTCACTGTTATAGTGCAGGTATGAATGATAATGATAAC